>WOGP01003168.1:0-15581 GCA_015342065.1 Leptinotarsa undecemlineata
TTTCTCAACTTCTGAGAGTTGTCGTTCGTATGGGGGCGACAGCTGATTAACGGAAAAACAGATTTTAAACAGATTTTAAACAGATTTTAAACAGATTTTAAACAGATGAATTAAAAATAAGTAACGTGTACTATAAGTAAAGTGGAAAAAATTATGATTCTTGAAATATATGATAATATGGTGGATTCAGAAGCAACGTGGAAAAATCTGAAAAATGTCCTCACATATATTCAGTGGGCATACTTGAAGGCTGGCTGTAAATCAAATTCTTTAAAAGAACAATTTATTCAGGCCAGTCTCGACTTACCCACACAATCGGTTGATGGACTGACACCTATCAGAAAACAACTATTTCACTGGCTAATACCACGAAGGGTGTTGGAATATATCCAACAGGTGTCAGTGCAGGAATCTTCACCGAAGTATGTTACTCTGAAATAATACTCTGAAAGGAATTCGATTTTCAAATTTGGATTATTATCAACTTCAGGTTGATGATGGCCACTACATTGCACTGACGAGAGGCCAGATATCCCGAAACCGGTCTGCAAGTGTGTCCGTTCCAATTATTGAAAATCGATTCCAGCAATTGTATCGCCAACAGCATATGCAGGAAATACTTCTGTGGAGATTCCTGCACTCACACCGGTTGGATATAATCTAACGCTCTTCGTGGTATTAGCCAGAGAAATAGTTGTTTTCTGATAGGTGTCAGTGCATTAACCTACAGTGTAGGTGAGTCGAGACTGGCCTGAACAAATTGTTCTTTTAAGTTAATTTGAAGTGCCGTCACTTCGACGAGCATATTTTTCAAAATGGCTGAAAAATGTATTCAGATAGTTCTGTTTTCAATGTGACTATCCTTATTATGTTTCCAATGCCTTTGTACAAGCTTTTTTTCAACTGACCTGGATTATTTTCATCTTACTCGTTGGATCTTCTTTTGATTAATATGATATATTGTAACGTTTGATTTAAGTAGTTTTCGTTCATATTGAATCCTCTTATAATCGCATGCAAAAAGCAGGCATCATCATTTGGAAGCAACGAATATTTGAAATATGCCTTGCAGTATGCATAACTACAAGAAAAATTTAATTTTTGAATGAGCTGTTATAATCAACACGATTTTTGCCCTGAATTTTTTTCAGGTGGGTCCTAGAGAGCACTAGAACTTTTGATGATCAGATCGAATTGAGGGACAATCTTTATTCTTTTACTAACCTAACTATTGTTAGGTTAGGTTATTTCCCGGGATATTTCTCGATTGATATTTGACCAGTGAGTAAGTTGCGAATACTTCGTTTTATCTTGTTTTTTCCGAGCAATTGGCCATTCATTACCTTGTATCTTTAAGACAGCAGCGATACATTAAGGTTGGTTCAATATGAGTGACCAATCTGACAAAACATCGTTGTCGAGAAATCAGCTGTGGATCTAGAATAATAAGTACCAAAGAAACTTATCTACTCAATTCATTGATGACACATGTCATAAATATTCAGTTTTTGGTTAGAAAAGAACCTCCATTTTTATTGAGAAGCAGATCATACCGATGATAATGTAGGTTACACAAATGGGTGTTTTGATTGAATCTATCCTATTTTGCACCATGAACTACAATGTCATCAAAGTAAGGCTTTGTTTTGAGTCGTTTCGGGATTTGAGATATTTTTTTAAATAAAATTTTGGTAGAACTGTCGCTATTCCAAAACAGAGGTCATGCATACGATATGCTTCAAATTCTTTTTGTAACATATATTAATATTTAAATACCGAAAATAAAGGAAAGTTAGTTGCATTATTGAAAAAAAATAGATATAAAAATATAAATAAGTGAAACAATAAGTCAAAAAACAACAAAGCTTGCATGTTCATTATGAATACAATTGTATCACAATTTAATTTACACATACGAAAACACATATCAATGTGGAATAAAACAAGAATATATGTATAATAATAATGACAAAAACATGATCATGTTAAGCTTATCTTGGCGGAACACTGAGAATATTTACAATTTGTCATCATAATATTCCTGCAGGCTATAACAAGGTTTCATGAGCAGTAAATTTTTGACCGACTTCCAGAAACATATCTGCTCCATTATATCCCTAACTACCTGTGGTAAATGGTTGAACATTTTTTCCCTTCGTACATGATAGTGTGTTCTGTTAGAGTCAATCTGGGTATTGGCAGATGGATATTATTACTACTGTCTTGTGTTGTGTATTCTTTGTGTGTGTATCTGGAGAAACAGTGTTAATTCTTTTATGAATCAGACAAACAAGGCAAACAATAAGGCAAGAAATTCAGTGCAAGTCGTTTCTTCTATCTTCCTACCATCTAATAGCAAGTTGTCATAGCTAAATGTATAGTGTACAAGTCGAAGGCTTTCGAAAAATCGCATAAAACTGCCGAAATTGCTTCCCCCTCATTCAGATTCGAGTATATGAGAAGACTGCATCATTAGTGTTTTCAGAACTTTGGAAGCCAAATTGACATTCATTTATTATCTTTCCATTTGATAAAAATTTCAACAATCTTTTCTTCTGTAGCTTTGCGATTAATTTCGAGATAGTTGATAATAACGAGATGGATCTAAAGTTCGAGGGTTGGTGACCTCTCTACCTTTATAGAGAGGTAAAACAACTGATGTCTTCAACGCTGATGGAAATACTCCTGTCACGGAAGATTTGTTAAGTACCTCAGTTAGTACAAATAGAGGTTCTGTCGGTAGGTTATCAAGGAGTCTTCTACTTATACCATCCAATCCAGCGGAATTATCATTTTTTGTTTTATCTCGTAAAAATTTGTGGGTGTTAAGTTGAAATTATCAGGACATTGAATTTGATCAAGATAACTTAAAGGGTTGAGTTCAGGTACTATAGTGGTTGTTACTTGTCCTGCAATAGAGCAGTACAAATTCAAAGAATTCGGATCAATGTTGATCACTGCTGATTCACCCCGCAATTCATTAATAATTGCCCATTTCTCTCTAGGTTTATTTTGTAATGACTCAATTCTTTTTGAGTAGTAATTATTGTTTGATATTTTGATCAAGCTTATGTAGATTTTTCTATATCTATTGAATTACCGCATAAAACCTAACTTCAATGTAAATTTTTATATTGTACCCAAGTATCCAAGATTCTTACCAGAAATTTCTAAACCTGTTGAGAACCAAAGCTATTTTGTCTTCATCTTCAGTTTTCGTAATGGAAAGCATTCGTTGAAATTATTTGCTAACATTTCTTAGAAAATGGTAACAGGATTTGAAGCAGTTGTTATAACCCCGTGAAGGACGGCACTGATGTCTGAGGACTCCATGCCGTCATCCCCTCAATCACGAAACTCATTTGTCCTCCTTCCATCATCCAAAAGGGTAAGGGAGCTGGGCTCCAACCTGAATGACATCAAGACGACGTGCAGAGTTGTTATATGTGATGTCAAATCACATTAGATTACTATTACTATATTGTGGTTGAATTTTATGAGAAAAACTTTTTTTGACCATGAACTCCAAATCTCGTTCATTTAAATTTTTTTTTTCAATACATGCAGATCATTTAAGATCAATTTCACTACCTACGAAATTGTACTTCCAAAAGCGACTACTACAAAATCAGAAAAAGTGAATATTTTTGTTATATAGTGTTTTTTCGTTGTCATTTTTGAGAAGTTGATATTCTAGTTCCATACACAATATCCTGATATATTTTTATTCCAAATACGAATAATATTTAAGTTGTAAAGTAATAATATTCTGGGAAATATTAATAAGTAAAATTGACTCCTATGGATATCGAATTAATATTTACTTTCAGTATCATCAAGATTGTTAATCATTGTCTTTGCATCCATTATGTGTTCTGTAAACTTAGTTTTTCAGGTACGCTAACCGAGATGACCAACTGGAAACCTCTCGGCTGGTTTTTACTCATCATGGTTTTTACGATGATATTCCATCAATCAATTACACAAAACTAAATTTTAGAAAGCCTCATGAGTTTATTGATCGATTATCTCATTCTCATTGATGAGGTTCATTCTGATAATGAACTAATCATATCAGCATGATGTTTTTGAAGTTTTGAGTAAATGTACATGAAAAATAGATACAGTTGACTATTATATTTTAAAAACTAATGGAACAATGACATTCACTGAAATTTCAAGTCATATTGTTATTGACAGTAATATAGTAAGATTCCTCCATAATTTTCAGGCATTTGATAGATTTTCTCAGAAATTAGGATCGAAAATTAAAAAATTGTAAAGACGTTGAGAGAGTAGTTATTCATGTTTGTCAGAACCAGAAATAATCTTCATTTTGGAAATTATTATCTGTTTGTAAAGAACATAGACATGAAAATCGATATTATCATAATTCAATAGAACCGGCTGTTACGTTTTGTGAATTCTTTGTATTTTTGACTTTCCGGAATATTAGAATTCTAATAAATATACACCAACAAAAATTGTGCGCCGTCAATAAGATGATCCAATAATACATCCTTTTTCGGATGAAGATAATTGTGCCAAAAAATGCAAACCACGGTTTGTTGGTCATGGTCTTTCATGCCTTGTTGCTTTTGTTGACCTCACAGCACACACTTTTAATAGAAGTATAATAAATTTTCATATATTTTCTTCATCTTTTTGATGTGAACTAATGATAAAATATGATACGCTAACCCATGTATATCATTGTTTTTGCAGTAAACTAAAAAGTATTGCACAATTTAGAGAAAATCTATCTACTGCCGTAGTCCACTGTGATCCGTACAGATTCACAACAGAATACATCGAAATGTATTTCACTAGTTTACTAGTAGACAGATATATTGCCAAATTTCTAGATTTTCGGAATTCTATAAAAAAAATAATTTCCAATCAAGTATTCATCAACTATTCCGTGCTGGTAATCTCATAGTAACTTTACAAATTTGATAACGACATCACAAATACCAGTGTAGCCACCGTACGCTCCGGGCCTACGTCCAGGAGATTTTTACAGTTTTAGCAGTGGCGTATCTGGCTCGGAGCTGCGATGGGTTGAAGGACGCCGCTGCTAGATATGTTCTGATTGCAGAGCTCGATATGCCACATAACCCGGCGATATCCCACACTGACAGTTGCGGCGGCGTCTACCGGAAGTAGGGGCAAGGTAACGAGAAGATAGCTAGCTCCCGACCCGCCTGGACCCGGTCAAGTAAGACCACGTCCTGTCCTTGTTGTGGCGTTGTGACAGTGTTGTGCGTATTAGACTGTTGTAGTGCGTTGTTCCTGTGCAGCAATGGTCAGCTCGTTCGTTCGATGTATGTCTAGACGTTGTGTACCTTTGAATGTATAGTGCAACAATATCCATGTGGTATTGGTACCAGAGTGCAGCTTCTTCGTACTCAAATGTCTGGAACCTCCGATTGTTTTAGCCAGGTGCATGAAATTTAAATTCTCGTTGTAGATTATGTATGATGCGGAAAAAAAAACTTTTCATTAGTGGTGATTTATGATGAAAATGGAACTCTTGGAGTAAAACGAATCCAACCAAATCCTTCATTTCATTCAGGTAAACATTGAAATTGTAACCAATTTAGTTAAGAGTCGTTAGGAAAATATCTTCATTATTGTTATAAATATGTAAGACTAGCATATCTCAACTGAGTAGAAAACCCTACAAAAACCAAAGAAATAATTGTAGTGCCATTCTATTTCAAAACAGAATAGAAATAGGACAACATCTTTTACACCATCATTAACTCAACAAAAAATACAGTTTATTCGAAAAATGTTACTGAACGAATTGAATGAGCTGCGAAGGGGGCAGAAATTAAACCAATCTTCTCAATATCAAAGCTCTCAAATTATTGCTTCTTGATGTTGTTTTTGAAAGAGTTGGGAACCTATAGAAAACATTGGTACCAAAATAATAATAACTCTACTCGAATGTAGACACAATTTGATAAATTTCACTTCCGGTACGTTGTCAGTAAAACAGTTTCTAATGTACAGTGTGATCCAAACCATCACGTCAAAAAAAAAAGAAATGAGATTTCCCACATTGAAGGGTATCCAAATATACTTTATGTATGTCATCCCTTCGTTTGTAGATTCTGAAATGAACATTTTTCAATATTTCCTTGAAAATTTCGCGACTTCTATCGACTTCTATAAGTGTAAAACTTTTTGAAATCCTAAACTTCCATTATAACACCAAAAATGAAACGTAATTGGCTATTATTTGCTAAAATCGGCTATGGGTGGAGCTATTGTGTAAATTTTCTACTTATATTTCGAAAAATATTATTTATTATTTCGTGATTCCTAAAGATTTTCAAAGTTTCGGCCCCCAGTTTCAACACAGTGATTGAATCCTCTGAAAGCACCAAAGTTTTCTTCATCTCTCGTTTCTTTGGATAAGTAAGATTGATGAATATAATCTTTTGTTTCATCATGATTCTAAAAATTAACTCAAATTCTCACTACTGCTGAATTGTATTGTAAATGCTCTCGACGCCACAGCAACCAAGCTGGCGTTAATTTATACCCGAAGAATACTGAAGGATAACTATTCCTCCCCTCAATATGCTCAATGTAAATTTGCAATGTCATTTTCAGACATTGCAAACTCGGATGGTAAAAATCCTTTTGAGAAGAGTAACAATTTTGATGAGTACTTGAAGTGTTTTAGTTCGGTCGTCACACCAGAGGTGTGACTTTTACCTTCTATTGATTTCAGCATCAGTTTGGATCACTTGTAAAGTTAACTTAAGGAATTTCCTAATTGAATGGGACTTTCGAATTTCAAGAGAAACAATAACACTTTTCAGTCAAATATCTAACATCTCCACCTTAGTTTTTGGAAAGTTGGTTTTAATGAATAGTAGCTTGGATTGTTTGTGTTATTACGAATCTTATGATTTCATAAAATTGTTGAGTATACTTTGGAACCATAAAAAATTTCATTATATTCCAAATTCCACTCGGGATCGAAATTTTGCATCGATGTTAGATAACTATGTTGTTTTATAAATATGAAAAAAGTTGGATTTTTGCAAAAACTATCCGGGATGTATATCGAAATGTGTGTTTTTTGTGCATTTTTGCAAAAATAATATTTTTTTCAAGTTTTCTAAATAGGTTCTTTCAATAGTTTAATTTTGATTTCTTGGGTGTTCTGGCCAATGAAATGTTACTTATGTGGGGTTAAAACAATGGGATCGTTCCACACAAATATGAAAAACAATCGATAACGAAATTGCTGCACTTTTGAAGACCTGTTAGCGCGTTAGATGCCAGAGGCCGGTAAGTATCGTCAATGTGGCGCCGCGTATGTTACAACGCAACTACCAAGCACTGTCATTTACCCTTTCTTTACCTATTCCATCCTGTCTCACCTCTGTACATACTAGTTACAGCACCAACACAGCTGAAAAATAAAAAAAAATTGTTCTGTTTAATCTAATCCCTAATCTGTCTCGTAATAATGTACAAGTGCATCTTTCACGAATTCCAGTTCGCTACTTCCAGTAATTATTATAACTAAGATGGCAATCGATTTGAAAATGTATTAACAGGTTGAGTGCCAACTACTCCGATTGGAGTATACGGACATCAATCAGCGATGCCATCAACTCCGATCGGAGTGTTGTGTATGCCTAACTTGTAAAAATCAGTATTCATTTGGCATTGGCTAGAGGAAGATGTAGCTGTACTGGTGTCCTTCTAAAAAAATTTGTTGAGCACGTGTTATAGTTTGTTAGGCGGTTTTTCATTTTTGTGTCGTTGCCAGAGTCCGAATACGAATATCCCTCCGAATCAGAAAGTTATTCAGATGCATATGGTGATGACCAGGCGTTAAAAATATTCCAGTTTCGGTTGTAAATACCAATTCACCTTCGACGAATGCGCAAAAGAAATTTCAGTGGCCAAAAACAGGTACATTGAGACAGTTAACATTCAAAAAAATCAAGAGCGATTACGACACGAACTGCAAAAAAACTAATAAAACATAACGGCATCCGAGTCGACCTGTTAAAAAACTATTAGTAAAATCAAGTGTAGCTCAAACAGTTGTAAAAGTTATAAGGAATTCAGAATAAAAGGATTCTAGTTTTTTGGGGGGAATTCAACATTTCACAATTTGAAAAATTAATCTAGACCAACTGAGAAATTGTTCAATTTTAATAAATAGCAAACAATCCATTCCAGAATACTATACTTTTGAAGAAAAAGTTAATTAATCAGCTACTCGGAAAATATACGAAAGCCGTCTGGAAAGTTTTCAACCTCACCTTGAAGATAACAGCACTCATAAATAAAAGCTGGTGAATTTCGTTGTTCATCTGGGTATCGATCTGTCATTGTATATTTGTTATTCATGGCAATATGCCTTCTCAAATCAAAGATAAGTTGGATTCTGTGTATGGGGACTCTGCAAAAGCATTTACCACAGTGGAATTTTGAGCGGCTGAATTCAAACGTTGGTCTAAGAGATTGGGAGAAGATGAAGGTTTGAGACGTCCAAATGATGCTAGATAACCACCGAATGAAAGTAAGAGGGATATCAGAATTTATGAACCTCAAAACAGCGTGTTTGTCACATCTTAAATCACTATTAGGTATGCAGTAGCTGTTCGCGCATTGGTTGCCGCATTTGCTTACGTTGGACCAAAAACATATTCGAATGAACATTTTCAACGCTCTGTTGGCGCAGTTTAGGCGCAATAAATCCAAGTTTTGGCGCCGATTAATTACTGTAAATGAAATTTGGATACACCATTATACGCACAAAACCAAAATACAGCCCAAACAGTGGACTGCAAAGGTGCAACTAGCTTCATTGAAAGCAAAAACTGTTTTTTCGCTGAAAGAGTGATCGCAATTGTTTTTTGGTATAGTCATGAAGGCATTTTGATTGATTATCTTCAAAAAGAAAACATCATTAATGGAATATAATACGCATCATAACTTGGCATGCTGAAGGCAGGAAATGCGGAAAATAGACACATTTGCAGAAAAAGAAAATCCTGTTTCACAAAGACAAGCGCCGTTTCACACCTCAGCGGTTGCCATAGTGAAAATCTACGAGATACGGGTTGAACTGCCTGACCATCCACCTTACTCACCGGATCTAGCCCCAAGTGACTTTTTTGGTCTTCCATCTTGAAATTGCCCTCGGAAAACAGAGATTTTTGTCAAATGAAGACATAATCAACTTATTGAATAATTATTTTGCAGAGAAAAATGCCGAGTACTATTTGGACTGATTACAAAGATGATAGAATCGCTGGGAGAAGTACAGTGAAGTTATAAGGAGACTTTTATACCACCCTCGTATGCCTATCAAATCAATTCAATTGAATCAATCTAAAAAATAACGTATGCACTTCTAACTGTGTCTAACTGTGAAAATAGTCAATACTCCATAAAGTTAAACATGTACATCATTTTTCTCAACGATTTCATCGTATTCGATTTATGAAATTTATAAATACAAATTACTGACTAGGTGAATGTTTTCTTCGAAAGTTTCATTTTCCAGTAACTTACAGTAACTAACAATTCATCCAGACTTATTCCTGTTTGGAAAGTTGAAATCCCGAGGAAATGTCTCAAAAACTAATTCAAAATTATATTTTCAAGATGCATTAAATTTGTGAATCTCAACACACTACACTTTTTTTATTCGAAACAATCCAGGAATAAATTATGTTTCTGTCAATAAGTTGATTTCACAACTTTAGATTATCATGAAAAGTCCTACATTTTTCAAACTGAAAACTTTTTACTTCTGAAATACTTTTCCAAATTGCTGTTTTTATGAAATTATTCTATACACTTTCATAATTATGATATGAGATATGAACATCTTTGTAAGTAGGGTTTTCAAACTCCTTTCGCATTATTTTTTCCACATTTTTTCAGAAATGTATGAGAAGAAAACTTTTCTTTTTCAAAAATTGAAATATTCATTTTCATAATTTTTTTATTCTCTTCGTATTATCATTTGAATCTGCGATTGATCAAAATATGTGACTTTTACGCTGTGAAATTTCATTTTTGAAAAATATGATCATTAATGAAAATGAAATGAACAATTATCATTTTTCTGAATAATTTCTCAGAATCAGTTCAATGCAAAAAAAAGTTGTACTAACCATTTCATTCTTCCACTCATTGTACACAAACGACTTGAACTCATTTCTATTCAAAAACGAACACTTTCCCAATTTTACAGTTTTCATCATCATCTGCAGACGCCAACTTAGTGAAACGCGTGTCGAGAAAAGGATTAAAGTTCAAGTGATTGGGAAAAGTTTTTGTATTTATTCTACGTTAGAGGTTTCAGTTTCATCTTCAACTCATTCATGCTCAAATTGGTGAAAACATTATCGAACGAGTGAATATATTGACATGTTGAATTAACGCATTTTTTATACGTCATTTCAGTGTGTAGTAAAAATATTTGTCGTTTTGTCAATGATTATATCATTACAGTGAATAGGAAGAGAAAACGGCAAATTCGCAAGTATGTGGGATATTTTAAATTTGAATATTGAGTATATGCAACATATGTATATAGCAACAAATGTTTCTGAAACGTAAATTGTCTCTCGAATTGTATAAGAAATATTATTGTTGCTTGAAATAAATGATTTTTCGCTTCCTGATATGGCTTCAGTATTTAAAAGAATGAAATCTTACAAAACTGGAAGAATATTTCAATATCAGTTGAAACTCTTTTGAGGAAGGTATGGATCATCAAATAATTTTGTTTTCATCACATTTCATCAGATCGGAATTCCATTGTCTAATATGATATAAATTTATTTGAATTCCCTGAAAGAATTTGTAACAAAATTAAAGGATTAGCTAAAAACCAATTTTAATAATCAAAATACTGAAATTACAGTGAACTAACATAGAAGTAACAACCAAAAAAGTAACTTGATTTGATATTTTTGATTATCAATTCTTGTTAATAATTTTTTATTTGTTTCAGCTCCTGTTATTAGTTAAATTTTTTTGTTGTTGCTTTTATGTTAATTCATTGTAATTTCAGTTTTTTGCTTGAAAAAATTGTTTTTTAGCTATTTTAATTTTATACAGATATTTCAGGGATTACAGATTAATTTATATCATGCTAGACAATGGAAGTCCGAACTGATGAAATTCACCACGAAACATTTTCAACCACATTCAAACAAACAAGTATCACATGTGTCACAAATATCGTCAAAATCACTTGTAAGTGGAGAAGCATACGTAATCTTTCATGAAAAGGATGGAACAAAATCGCAACTTTGAAATAAGTGATCGAAAGTTTTTTGAATTGATAAGGGAAATAATGTTATTTCTTATGTTGTGATATTTAATGTATATAAATATTTGTTTTAAAAAAATCCTTATGGCAACAGTCCAATTGATTTTTGCATTATTTCTATTTTTTATGAAAAGTAGCGTTTCAATGCATTAAATGAATATTAAATTATTGATCAAATTTCACTTTGACACCTACAACGTAGCCCCCCTCAAAGATAATACATTTGTGCGCTTTTTTATGTGTGGAGCAGTTCTGATGTGCACTCTCTCAGAGTCACTCGTCGATTCTCCATAACAAATTTCTTCACTACCGCAACATTTTCGTCGGTTGTTGATTTGCTGGGGCGTCCAGGACGATCGCTGGGATTCACATTCTCTACCTTCTGTGAAGTGCTTGTACCACTTGTAAATATTTTTCTGACTCAGAGTACAATCACCGTATACTACTGACAATAGTTTTTTGTTTTTTTTTCACAGAATTTAATGCAAATTTCTTGGTCCATTTGTTTTGATAGCATAAAATCGCCGAACACGCAAAATTCTTCTAATTTTTATGCCTCTCTCCAACAAACTAAATATGCTAAACAGGCAAAACTGTGAACATATATTAGTAGCGAATGTATCAACAGAAAATAATTGAAAATTCTTAAATCGAATGAACTTAACGCACAAATTTTGAGTAGTTAACGGATCTCAACAAGTATAATATGGATTGTTATAATAGTTTTTTATCAAAAAGTGAATATTTCAATAAATGATTATATGTCTCAGGACTTCTCTGAAACAAAAGTTTTTATGTGTCGAAACTATTCCTTTTCAAATAACAATTTGGGAATATTATTAATGTTTGCAATTTTTTGACCAGTACCCGATTCTTAACAAGTTTTCTGAATGCCATTCAGCATTGGATGCCGCTTCGACAATAATTTCATTAAGCTGGGAACTGAAATTCCGAGAAGTGCACTTGTTCAAAATTCATCTTATGATGTGTGTGGACACAAACAAAAGGTAGGTGGAAAATAATTGATGTACGTTCAATGAAAAATCATCCAAACGGCAAAATTCAAACAGACATTTAGACATCTCCTCAAATATGTACACCATCAAACAAAAACAGATTACGAAACAAGGGATGATTGTGAAAAAGTATCTTATCAGATACATATTTTATACGGGAAGAAGAACAAAGCGGAACACATCGAATTTAATCAAAATGCACGGGAAACAACCTGATCCCCCGGGATATAATACTTTCATATCTCCAATAATGCCTTTTCGATTATGGTAAACACTCGACACTTTTTGGTTTCTTTTTACATGTTGTATGCATCCAGCTTTCAGTGTATATTAGTTCCGTATAAAAAATACTGATTTAACTGGAATCAGTGGATTTAGAATTAATAAAACGATTTTTCGTGGAATATTAAGAAATTCATATTTGTTTATAATAACGGTAACTAAATATATTAATTTCAATTTCATAAAATCTTTTCACAGTTTTTTTAATGTTTCATGTGAGGTTACTGAAAGGTGTATTTTTGAAATGGTGCATGACATAAAATAAACTGCTAAAACAAGGTGCTAATTTCGAAAATATAATTCCTTTCATTTGATAATGTCTCGTCTGTACAAGATAGCGTTCAAATCAACACGAAGTCGATGATTTCCCATAATTGATAATCAAATTCTTCCAGAGTATCATACCTCGAACAAAGCTGAAACGAACGATGAGCAACATATCTATCATCGCCCTCTCTGCCCGTAGACGAGATACTAACCAACCGCATATCCTAATGGCCCAAATCCTCCTATAAGAAAATAGGTTTCACATATTATAGTGGGCATATTTGACGACTGGCTATAAATCAAATCATCTAAAGGAACAACTCGTTCAGATCAGTCTTCGGTTACCTACAGGGTTCATGGACTGATACCTATCATAAAACAATTATTCCCATGACTGATACAACGAAGAGTGTTGGCTTATATCCAACAGGTGTCAGTGCAGAATTCTTCACTGAAGTTATTCCTGCATATGCTGTTACAATACAACTGCCGCAATATATTTTCAATTATTGGAACACGCTTGTAGACTGATTTCGGACTATTTGGATTCTCGTCAGTTCAAGGTAGCGTTCAAATCGATAATTTCCCATGATTAAAAATGAAATTTTTTCAGAGTATCATTCCTCGAACAAAGCTGAGGCCGAATAGCTCGTTACCGCTTTGCAAGTGTGCCCATTCTAATAATTGATAATCGATTCCATCAATTTTATCACAAAAAGCATATGCAGGAAGTTCTACTGTCAAGAATCCTGCCCTGACATCTGTACGATATAATCCAACACCCTTCGTGGTATTAACCAGATGAGTAGTTGTTTTCTAATAGTTGTCAGTCCATGAACCTACAGTGCAAATAAGCCAAGACTGGCCAGAACGGATTTTTTGTTTGGATGATTTGACCTGTCTATCTAATCGTAAAAGTACTTACCAGAAATGAATAATGTAAATCTGATGAGAAGAAGTGTATTTTCGACACCATCTTCAAAGGCTAGACAAATTAATATTGATACGATTAGCTTTTTTTTATTTCCAAGAATTCTTATACATATGTCGACATAAATCATCATGAATATATGAATTCTAATCTTGAAGGAAGATTCATTTATGGAATTAATGAGAAAAGTGAAACGGCCTTAAAATCAATCTATTTCCTTTGCGAGGTTTTTCTTCAGTAGACTATGATAGCCTCATCAACTGCCATCTGAAATCTATGTCACTACCTCTGTAGTTGAACTCAAAACAATATAAACAGGAAGAGGCGTAAGAAACATCACTTTTCCGGAAACGAACTAATCTTAACTATCATCCTGGGACACTTGAACTCTATCTGGGATTGATCTGTATACTCTTCCTGAGACAACTCTACACAATCTCAATAAATTACTAAAAAGGGTCCTCGAAGGCAGATCTTATCGGTAACAAACCCTTCTCGTAGTAAACTTTGAACATCTATAAAATTGCCTCTATTATCTCAGCTGACGGATATTTTCTTAGGCGCCTTGTGCTGAAATTTCACTAAAATTATAGTAATGGTGGAGAGTTCAATGGGATGCAATAAAGTGCTGAAGTTTTTATAGAACATTTTGTTTGATAAAATTTGGGTCAATGTGGTGTCAGTTGTACGATTTCCATATTAAACTGTTTCCGTTATAGAATATAGAAAAATTGTAGATGGTTGGATTTATTGTTATTTGAAGTCTGAATTTGAAATAGAGAAAATATTCTGTCTATGTTGATAATTATAAATCCTCAAAATCATCAATTGAGGTTTGTATCTTGATCACTGTGCGTTAATAATATGAATGTGAACAGGGCCGAATTATTTTGAATTATTGGCATGATTATTTGGTTTTGGGTTTCATGAAGTGAATCTTTCAAATAATTCCATAATAAAAATCTAAGCCAGTCAAATCTGGAAATCTTGGATGATACACGATATAACGTAGCATGTTGTTGTTTGATTAAGAATGATCATATATCAATTCAAAAGGATTATATTTTTAGGAGAGACTAGTATTTTGGCTTTCTAGTTTTCTATCTGTATATTTTATAAAAATGAAGACGTGGAAAGCCGAAAAACATTTACCTAAATAGATACTCCATCTAATTTTTTATATATATCGAACAGAAGTATTCATACTTCAAGGTTGTTATAACGGCCATTCAACCATTCAATACTGTGTCGACGTTTGCAATGAATTTATTTTTTAGCTTCTCCAAAATTTTGGGTTTTCTGAGGATTCTCTTAAATTATGAAATACATATTTATTTATTCACGGGTAACTACCAATTAGTATGAAAATATCAAGTGGTTAACAATACTCTAAATTCAATTTAATTAACTTATAAATTGAATATGAATTCGAACAGGTACAATAGTATTATAATGAATGAATAATTTTATATCCATAAATTACAGCTCATGAATTTCTTTTGGAAAATGCGGGAGGACTTTTCTCTGGACGTATCATTACTCAGATGAGAACCAACGTCTTCCTAACCTTTCACAAAAAAGTACAGCTACAGTGATCACTTCGGAAACTTATATTCTTTGAGAGTATCATCGAATAGTTCCTTCATAACTTTTTTTTATAGCACAATTGATGATTGTGACAACATTTGTATTCGTGGTGTATCTTCCTTTTCATTCATTATGAAGTTTTTTCATCAACCAACAACAATATAAT
>WOGP01003169.1:0-15578 GCA_015342065.1 Leptinotarsa undecemlineata
CCAGGCAAGGACACCCCCCCGTATTGAGCTGGCCCCAATTGCGCCTGAATAGGAAGCAGCGGCCATTACAGAAGAGAGAGAGAGAGACTACATTTTTTCCATAGATGTTATAAGCACAAAACAAAACTAACGATCTCTATAGGCAAATTTTGGATTGACAGTTTGGCAATACTTCATATATAAAACGATGTTTTATTTCGAACTCATTGACAAATACTACTTTCATGGAAAAACTGTCAACTTTCAACTAAACCTAACCTGTATTCATGCAATTGAAGTCAAATGTAGAAGCCTGGCCACAAGCAATGAATCTATTCAAAAATTTACAACAAAATGATATCAGAGTTATATTTCTTATTCAGAGAATTACTACAGCCATTCCTTGGTACCATTTTAAACTTTCTTTCTGAATCACATTCAATTTCTACTTCTAATTTCCTTTCATTTCAATATAATTGATTCCAAGACAAATAATTTGCCTGATGAAGATGCTTATACTGCTATTTCAGTCACAAGGGAAATCACTGTTTCCCAGATTACTTGGGGGGAGACAGCAGTGGGGAAGTAACATACTTCAGCTTGGGGAACGCCTTGGACTTGATTGGTTGAAAAAATTCAATAATACATATTTTAGCAAGGGTACCAATATTCGAAAGTTTATCCAATGCAATATAGTGGCTGAGGTATTTCAAAAAGAATGCATACATGAATGACAAAATCTTGTACTCATAGTATTAAGTAATGGCTTTTGCAGAGGTGATCAAGAAATTTTGACAGAAAGATTCATTGAATGAAATGGTGAATACATTCATCAGTATTTCGCGATTTCGTTTATTCCATTACCAAATTGGCCAATAGTATTTTTCGAAATGTTTGGATTTCCTTTTAAAAACATCATAGAACACGTCATTTTATTTGAATAAAAGAACATAAAACAGCAAGTTTCAAAATCCAACGGTAATACTGCGAGGTCATTTAGAAAAGTGAGCTTGATGATGGTCTTTTATTTGGTCAAATAAAACACCGTAAAAATTTCATACAGATTGTAACTTACGAGTATAAAATAGGAATCAAATGTATCGCAGTTTAGCGGGGTACCGAATATTCGGCCAACCTTGCCGCCGAATATTCGGCGGAACGTTGACATTTGGTGCATCGCGAACGATACCGTGGCCAATTTGGATATTTTCGTTGATAAGCGAAGTTAACAACTGTTCCATTCATGACTTATTGTACTGGAGTTCCGTTTCTGATATGGAATTCATATCATGTTGTCAATGCCCGCCGTTATATAAGAGGCAGCATCAATTAAATAATAATAGTGTTAACAAAAAGTGTTGAAATAAATAGTACTCCAATTCACGCCGGTTGAAGGCCGGGTCGATCGGATGTCTACGTGGGAGTAGAATCGAAACAATAATCTTTATGAAGCAGACGATTGTTTATATACAAGCATAGTAGAATCTACTCTGGACACAGGATTGCAAGCTGCAAGACAGCATTTGTTCCCCAACGAAGCTTTTGTTATGTAACAGCCAGTTACGTAACAGGAGGAGCATTGGTCATATGCACCTGAAGATAGGAAGCAACGACCATCCAAAATATATAGAACATATATAAAATATGAACATATATTTCTTTAAATCCGGTATTCGGACGAATATGCTCTAGTTATAGAGATTTGGGCGGATAGTTAACGTATAACCGTTTCATCTCTAGTATAAAGCCAACAATGTATTGCATGTGGTTATATAACAAAAAAATTTTTTGCCTGTTGATGATGATTGCCGTTACTAATTACATATTTCTCTTTGCTGTCACGTCCTATACCTTTCTAAAGTCTTTGAGGATAAATAAATATTATTAATTTCCAAATTCGGCAGTTGACGACGTATCACTTTTGTTCAAAAGGTTGTTTATTGTAAAGATTCTACTGCACAATTGTTTCACAACCTATGAACTGCGCGTTTTTCATATTTCATACAAGTAAATTTTATATAGTTCAAATATAACCTCAAATTACGAACGGTTGTCTGATGTTCCACGTACTGGAATATATACATTATCTCTCATTGGAGTTGGTATACGGAATATGAAATACAATGTATTCACAGAATAACTAGTAAAGTAAATTATCTACAAGAACAATCCGTTCAGGCCTACGCTGTAGGTTAATAGACTGACACCAGTCAGAAAACAACTACACCACGAAGGGCGTTAGAGATAATTATCCAACGCCTTTCGTGGTATTAGCCAGAGGAGTAGTTGATTTCTGACTGAACAAATTGTTCCTATAGATGGCCATTGACATTTGTCAAAAGCACTGTCTCTGAATATATGCACTTTTACAGGGGAAAGGCAACAAATTAAAAAGAAGTTCAAGTTTAGAATGTCTGTTTTTTTCAATATCATTATCTCAACATTCAAGAACTGATGCAACAAAATATAGTACAGAAATCTAGGCAGTAGAATCAATCCATGCCAATTGGTTTTCGCCACGACCAGAACTGCCGAATCATTTTCTCGATCCATGCTGTTCTATTCAAGAGATGACTATGGCTGATCTAGTATATGTTCGATCGGATCCAGTAAGCATTTCACTTCATTCAATTGTGACACTGAAGTTATCCTGTCTATTTCAGCGCATATCCAATTCGACAAATGTAATTTTTCTTCCTCCAAGTCAACGTCATCGCTAGAACTTTTCTGATTTTCCTTGTCATCTTCGAAAGTAACCAAATTTTCGATTTCATCTTCCATGGTAGCTTCTTCAATTATAACTATATTTTCACCTGAAATAATAAGTACTCATTTAATATTCAAATCGTATACAGCATAACATTTCAAAGATTTACATGGATGACAGTTTCAATCAAACTTTGAAGTGATGACCACCTTTATTCACGCCGGTAGCCAGGCCGGAGTGGCTCGGAAAACACCGTGGGGGCGTCTTTGTAAAGCTGAAAATCCGAAAGGGAAGGAGACGACTAACAAACCAACGGAGTGTGTTTCAAGAAATGAAACGATGAATGAAAAAACTAGGGGTTGGTAGCATTGCTTTAAGCAAGACTGCTGCAGGAAATTAGCCAAATGCGCCCTAGAGGAAAGCAATGGCTATGCAGAGAGAAAGAAAAAGAGAATTTTCTTTTTATTGCTATTTAGATTACATAAAGTAAGGAGAGTTACTCTTACACTTAAATTAAAATTACATTTTTTGGAAGGAATATCGGAAATGGTGAATACTGTTGGAAGAATAAAAAGTTTCAGGAATATACAGCATGTATTGTGAGTATTGAAGGATGGAAGTTGATTATTTCTCAGCAAGTGCTCCTCCTTTCCTCAAAATATTTTATGTGTTGTTTCAAATGTTCCTGTTATCTATACACATATTGTAACGACTTGGAAAAGGATTTTGAAACTGTAAGCATCAATTTTTAATACTGACAGAACGATGATTGTAAGATACAGTAACTATTTCACATGGTCAGTATTTGCGGTGTCCCGCAGGGTACAGTTCTGGGCCTTATGTATCTAAACTACCAATCAACATATCATTAAAAACATTATATCTGTGTATGAATAAAAAAGTAACAAACCTTCCTTCAGTTCTAGTTCTTCTATGATTTCTGTTGTTTCATCTTCTTTTTCACCCGACAATTGTTTTTCGTACCTGCATACTAAGTGTATGTGCTTGCACATGTTACATCTGATGCTGGAATCGATGCACGTACACGAATACTGGTGCAAACATACATTACATTCCGGGCAAATGATTTTACAATTACATTTGAGCTTCTTTTGCTCGACGAAATACATTTCTTGCTTCGTCGATGAGGATACTTCCCAACCATTTTCCATTTTCGCCACCGAACTCTGATCGAGTTTTTGGCTTTTATCGTGCCTCAACCTCAAGTCTTTCAATTTGCTGCTTAGTTTACCTTTACGAATCGTTGTCAATTGTTCCAGGAGTTTTTCCCGTACAAACTTCAGTATAGCGAAAATGGTTTTGTCTAGTTTCTTGCTACTATTGCTTTTGAGGAAGATGTGCTTCATAGTGTGATGCATGCGTTCTACATCCATGTTTGCGTCAAAGTTGCTGTTTAGACGATAGCAGTAAGCCCAAGATTCGACTTGATTGACGTAGTACGTTAAAAAATAGTTTCCAAACTCTAGCGTCTCCTTGTTTTCGAACATATTGTTCAAAAACGCCTCTAACATATTGGGAAACGCTTCTATATCTTCTTCTTGAAGTAATGCGTGTAACTGCTGGTACACCGCTACCTAATAAGTAATTCAATTACTAGTAAATAGGCTAAAACAATACGATAAACAAGCATTCGTTTTCATAAACAATCCGTGAGCAATAGTAGTTTTTTCATATTAGAGTAAAAACATGGATCATGAAGTCAATAACATTTGATATGGCAACGCCGTAAAACTCTTTAACAATGTGTACTTTTCTTCTTCCTATATTTTTGGTTGTTGTGCCTATGCTTGCAACAAATAAAAAAAAAAGAAATTGAACTGTCTCGAACATTCTTTCTATTTTTGTTTTCATATAATAAATTTCATGTTACCATTTTCAGCAAGCCAAAACAAAAAAACCTTAATTGCAAACAAAATAATTCCCAACTCGAAGGGTTCAATTTTGTAGAGATCTGATTATGTATTTTTTGCTGATATGACACAAATTTGAATAATACTTTTACTATTTAATTAATCCAGTTTTGATAAAATAAAAATGAGTTTGGAACAAAAAACATGACCGATCATTGACGAATTAATTTCTATAACAAACAGCTCATTTGCTTGGAGTTCAATGGTGATGCCATATCGAATGGTTGGATTTTGAGTTGGCTACCTCTGTCGTTAATGAGTTTCAGTTGTCATATAAGTTGTTCGTAACATTACGTTGACAAAACAATAACTGGGAAATGAATACAATGTAAACAACTATCAAAGAACAAACAAAAGCAATATTAACCAACTCAGATCCACTTCATTGTGGGCTCCAACTGTGCTAGCAACATGATCCTGGAACTCCTGGCTGGATAGCCCTGGCAGCTGATGCCATTAATGAAAAAAATAAGAAGCAGCAGTTTTAACGGTAAATAAACAGGATGAACAACTCAAAACATCCTTACCTGATAAAGTTGACTTTAATTTCGAATAAACATTACAAATCAGCGCAAAATTTTTCAGTTTTTGGGTAAGAGAGGTTTTGGCTTTCTACTTCTCCATCTTCATACAAACAAATTGTGAAAACCTTCGAAATCAGGAAGCCAAAACACTTATTTTCAAAAAAAATCTCTCCCAATAATAAACACCTTTCAATTAATAATTTTTTCTTATTCTGCATATCAGGCTTCTGCGAACCAAGTAAGTGTCTTAATCTACAGGGATAATTATCATACCTGTGTTTCCTTGGAAGCAATCTTTGCAAGATTTTTTCGCCATGTTCGGTCTACGTGCCAAGAGCAATAAAGCCTGCAAATTGTTGGAATTTTAAATAGAAAAAAAGCATACAAATATCTATACTTGAACATGACTGCATGTTTTCGAATTATCCCAGTATGATATTGTAAGATACCCATTCTTTCTATGTTTTGAGGTTAGATATGAGAATGAACTTACCTGTATTCGGGGGGTTCCATAACATTCACCCATGCTTTATAGAACGA
This sequence comes from Leptinotarsa undecemlineata, assembly GCA_015342065.1. Taxonomy (NCBI): domain Eukaryota; kingdom Metazoa; phylum Arthropoda; class Insecta; order Coleoptera; family Chrysomelidae; genus Leptinotarsa; species Leptinotarsa undecemlineata. Next base: position 5,682 of record WOGP01003169.1, read on the forward strand.
TTCTGGTATGTCCGACATGAAAACTTTCGGCGAAATTTTCGACTCTATACTCGCTTCGATACAAGAGAAAAACAAAACTATAACCTCTTCGTCTGTTCGATTGGAAATCATGAACGAACAGGGGAATCCCTCTCTCATTTCGTCAACTACCATCAAAGTTACCAGTTCGAATCCGTAGCTGTTCGATTCATGTGTTCCGTCTACACAGATGCAATCGTTCCCAAATTTGCTGAGAATATCCCTCTGACCTTCCGTCATTAGAATCAAAACAAAATCGTCTTCTTTCAAAAACGGGTACTCTTCCGATACGCAATCTTGAGGTTTGTAGAAGAGTACACAGTTACTATTCTGCAGTTTTTCTATCCATTCTTGCTCGCTTACGGACTCATCATTCTTTTGCCTGAGAGAAGTATCGTTCAGATTGTACGTATGTTCGATATTATACAAATCTTTCCTAGTCAGCAGATGTATTCTCTCAAAGTTTGTATTGGACACGGAATCTCGAATTTCGTCCAGAATTACCGATAAGGGAATCTTCGCAGCTAGTTTGCTGGCCAGTTCTTGCTTCACTTCGTTGTCTAGAAGTAAATGGGCCAAGTCCCTGTCATGTCCGACATGCGTCGAGATATATTCCACGCGGACTGTATCATTCGCCGCTTGAGTCAGGGCGATACTAGCTGGACAAAACGCATTTATTTTGTTTGAACCTTGGGACTTCAAACGTCTCTTTCCTTTTCCTTTGGCGGTATAGTTTCCAGACCTGTGGCATTCATATACGATTTTGGTGGAATTTGTGGAATTCTGGCAAGCCCGGTTCTTTATGAATAATGATTTTGCTGTTTTCTCTTCCTCCGTTTTCCAAATCAGAAACTCATCAAATGTATCGAACTGTCTAGTTTCAGGTTTGACGGTTATTTCATGTTGTTCTAGGAAATGCTTTATCAGCTTCGATTTGAATGTATCTTCGTATTTACATAAAGGACACTTCACTCGGTTGCGTCTACGATTGAGGACAATCTGCCTCTCGTGCACCCTTTTGTGAGAATTGAAATTATTAATTTTGGAAAACACCTTCGAACATATGGTACATTTGTAACTACAAAACTTTTTAGGGGGTAAATTGTCAATTTCATCTGAAATAAGTCGAACATGAAATAAATAAATGACTGATGTGATAAATTACCTGGATGAAACGTTTTCACATGCCTCTCTAAGCTAGAATATTTTGTAAAAGTTTTTTTGCATGTATTGCAAACCTCTCTTTTATCAAAAGTCTTTTTCGGTGCCATTTCAACCAATTTGTCTAAAAAGTGAAATGAAAACGATTTAGTGTCAAGATCAAAAAACATTACTGTAATATTATCCAAAGATTTTCAAACAGATTTCTATGGAAAAGAATGATTGCGCGAATGGAATACAGTCAGTATCTCAATGGAAACACTTTTGGGTACCATACATTTCTCAGTCAGACAGTTTTCATAATCTTTTATTATGAAGCAAGGGACATTTTCAAAATCCTACTTTATTGCTACATTTTGTCCACTTCATCAGATGGAACACAGGAAGATTTCTAAAAAAGTATTGAATTACCTGGATGAAATCTTTTTATGTGCCTTTCTAAGCTGCAGTTTTTGGTAAAACATTTATCACATTCATTACATACAGCTCCTGTTTTATAAATCTTTTTAGGTAACAATTCTTCCACTTTATCTAAAAAGTACAAAAAATTATGTGATGTACTGACCAGATGTGTTCCCAGATGTCCTAACACAGTACCTAACGTACCTGAATGAAATGTTTGGACATGCAGTTTTAAACTGGAATGTGTTGAATAAGTTGTTTCGCATATATCACACTCTTTACTTTGCATACTTAGAATTCCAGTTCTGATTGTGATATCATGAAAACAATAAATTCTAATTAGTCTACGTTATATTCAGGGAAGTACTTCAAAAGCTATACCTTAGTATTTTTAGCTCATGTATTGTTGTTTGTATATAGTCAACATATTACTTTTATTAATGGTTCTTCTTCTTCTTCTTTTTTTTTGTCTTTGCTTCCTTTCGGCGCAGTAGACCAATTTATTTATGGTTGTCGGTGTTGTGAACACAACACATGAAACCAACTTCTTTCAGTAATCTGTGATCATAGAAAAGCTTTTCGAGGGTCACACCAGCGTTGCTTCGGAGTAACCCCGGATATTAGTTCGCGTACTATTGAATGCTCAGGTAGCGTATAGAAGTAGTGCCAGTGTTGTCTGATAGGTTTATCCATAGGTAAAACTAGCAATGGCAATATTTGCGATAATTTTTCAGTGAAAAAGACTACATCTTGTAATATTTCGTTATATGCAATGTCTTATATAAAAAGCAATTTTTCCTATACACTATGTACTCGAAACATACGTTAGTAATTGTATCAGATATTAACAGGATTGCTACATACATTGTATATGAATGAGGTAAAATTTCACTTATATGGAACACTGTCATCCTCAATGGCGGACATCTTATCTTTCGAAATGAGACACTTGCCTTATTGCCTCTTAAACACCAATCGGGATAACATTACGACTTCATGTCTCGAATGAGTTAAATGTAGTATTGTTGAAGAGTAGTTAACGGTATTACAGTCTACTGAAGGTGAAGTCCTGAAGAATTCCTTCCAGAGTAACTTATAATAATAGATATGTGCAAGTCTTCATCATTTTGATAGACCATTGTTGCACTTTTCTTTTGTATTAATACTTTAGTGTTGCATATGAAGAAAACAACACCAAAAACTAGTTTTGAAAAATTTATTGATTCATTAAATATTGAAAGTGAAAACATCAAATTTACAATTAATGATTATCACTTTTTCTTTATCTACAGTATTCTACAACAATATCTGTAGTGCTATTAGCTAGGTAACTAATACCAATGTATATCTATATACAAAACTAATACAACTGAATAACAATTTCTACTAAGAGATGAAAAGGGATAGTTTGCTTCATTTACATGATTATGTTATGGCCATACTCATTCAAATAGTGAAATAGGAATAAAGACACTGATTAAACATAATAAATTGATCGACGAGTCACATGGACATCAAAATGACGTTCAGAAGCTAGCCTGTCTAGTATAGATGTTTGTCTCAAGACGCTTTCTTTGCCATTATCAGCAGTTTTTTGGTCAATTTCTTCAATTAGTTAATTTTGTAAATTCATAATCGCTAATAATTTTCTTACGTCACAGAGCTTGCCGATAAAGTAACTATTCACATTCGATTTAAAATAATTGCAGTAATATTCATTTCCAAAATGGCTTCGGTTCAATTTTTTCACTAAATAATTTGTGCGTTAAAATAGATTGAAAATTATGTAACAAAGCTATAATATACTCAATACATTTACAGTATATATCTCCAAGCGTTATTCAAAAGGTGTCAATGACGTACGAGAAGAAAATGAGCTGGCTTGGTAGATTTAGATGCTGCCTGTAGACCCAACACCAGCCAGCGTCTAGAGACAAATATCGACTTTGGCCTGCCTACCTCATTTACAGTTTTGACACGTCGGTTTCGGCAGTTTCTTGTCGCACACTGGTGCGACATTCAAAACTTGTCCCAAGTTTATTGTTTATTCTCTTAGAATTTTGTGATTTGAGGTAGATGTAATCACATTTTCCAGCACCACTGGTTAAATTGGGTGTGCAGTACATGATAATCCACACCAGGAACGATCTTCCTAGCAGAGCTGCAACCCTATTTTCTTGATCCCTGCTTTTTTAGTAAAGTTGGTATCTTGGGAGTCGAATATGACCGATCAAGTAAATGTTCAACCGATGCAAGTAGGCGTCTCACTTCGTTCAATTGTGACACAGAAGTTATTCTATCAATTTCGGCGCATATCCAATTCGATAAATGTAATTTTTCTTCCTCCAGATCAAAATCTTCATAACCATCATTACACTGACTTTTCTTGACCTCTACAAAACTAACCAAATCTAGGATTTCATTTTTGAGGGCAGCTTCTTCAATGTTTTCCCCTGAAATAAAGGATATGTATTCAACTTGGCTTCTACTCCCAATCTTGAGTGATGGTGAATGTTAACGTCTAAAAAATGTGAATTCGGCTACAAAAGAAATTGTTACTGAAAATGGAAATTGAAAGTCACATTCGAAATCGCAAGTACATTCATTTACAATATCAGGTTTTGTTGTTATTCACCAATAATTGTGCTATATAAATTAATAATAAAATACGCTGTCTTTTCGAAAAATAAGGTGCAATTTTTTCTCAAAAATTTTTCATTTTTTCATCGATTTGATGGGAATTGCATAGATTTAATACTGCAAGCTTTTTTTAACAATCTTTTTTTGATATGTCTTAGAGCTCTCTTAAGCTATTCGATTTCTATCTCCGTTGCGAAACTCCGTCCTATCATGGATCTCTTCAATCTTGGGAACAGGAAATAGTCGCAGGGGGCCAAATCTGGTGAATACGGTGGCCGAGGCATGATTTGAACATTTACCTCATTTTTTTAACAGACCTGGTATTATTTGCTGTGATTTATGTTTTTATATTTATGTTATATTTTCATTCTTTACATTTTTATTCAATTATGACGATCTATTGTTTTCATTTTAACGAACCATTTTATGTAATCTAATTCTTGTGACAATTGAAACACACCTTTACCTGACTCCATTTCAGCTCCCAACTCAATCACTTCCTCATTCCCACTCAACTGTATTTCTTCTACGACTTCACGCCCTTCACTGTCTTTTTCGCTCAATAACCCCTTTTCGTATCTGCATACCAAATGTATGTGCTTGCACATATTATACGCCATGCTCGAATCGATGCACGTACACGAATATTGGTGTAAACATGCGTCGTCACATTCCGGGCAGACGATTTTACAAGTACATTCGAGTTTTCTCTGCTCAACAAAGTACGTCTTCTGATTTGAGGATGACGAAACTTGCCAACCATCTTTCACTTTCACCACCGAGTTCAGGTCTAACCTTTGGCTTTTATCGTGTCTCAATCGCAAGTCTTTCAACTTGCTAGACAGTTTACTTATGTTGATTGTTGTCATTTGTTCGAGAAGTTTCTTCCTTACAAACTTCAGCATGTCAGTAACGCTTCTCTCAAGTTTATTATTTTTGGTACTGCTTTTGAAATATATATGCTTCAAAGTGTGATGCATGCGTTCCACGTTCATATTTGCATCAAAGTCGCTGTTGATTCGATAACAATTAGCCCAAGCAGCGACTTTATCGACGTAGTTCGCTAAAAAATAGTTCCCAAATTCCAGCGTCTCATCGTCCTCGAACGTGCTGTTCAAAAATGTCTCCAACATAACAGGAAATACCTTTATATCTACTTCCTCGAGTAAGGAACGAAGATTTTGGTATACTATCCCCTGAAATTTATTCAAGTATCAGTGAATTCATAAAGATAATATAATACATAACATGCGACTATTATTTTACTAATTTATTTATAATAATACTTTACACAAGCATATACTGTTGTAAACATGAGCTTGTACAGTAGTTATTTCACTAAACTATATCCTTTCAACAAACAAAGCAACCCAAACAAAGATAGATGCATGATCACCATGCACATTTGCATCTATTGGGTGAAATAAAAGAGTCTCCTTACGCTGGCCAATCAGATTTAACTGCAATCGGCGGCTGGCCCAAGGTGTGTACATGTAAGGTGTATATTCAAGTTGAACTACAAGGAGTCTACAGTCAACTTGTATAAACGAAAAAAAACTATTGGATTTTGTAAATTTGACTTTCAAAATCAATGGTAACCAACACAACCATATTATTTGTATAGAAATATTAACTTACGAGTGCATTTTGATAATCATATTCAAACATACGCCTGCGCTAAGGTGTTCTAACTGTATAAAAGAACAAACAAGAAGATAAAACGTTAAGTTTGATTAAAGCCATGAATATGAAAGCACGGCCTGCTTTCGAAAGCGCTCGCATATAATAATTAGAAGTTATTTTTTGTTAGTTGTTATTATTATGTATTATGGTCATAACATACTTGCGTTTCTTCAGAGGTGATCTTTGCCAGATTTTCTCGCCATGCTCGGGCCACATGCCAAGAGCAGTACAGCCTGCAAAATGTTAGAATTTCAAATTAGAAAAGACAAATATGTTGAAGATATTAGGTCAGTACCAGTAGCCTGAATTCACATCAACATTTATCTAAGGAATGAAGCTGGCGATTCACAAATAATATTCTATCAACCAATTACCAGTTTATTGTCTTCGATGGATTGTATGTACCAGCCTTAGCAACATTCAAATCAGGGTGAAAACAATCGGAAATGTACTCATTAAATTACTTGACTTTTTTTTTAATCGCGAATCTTGAAAAAAACTTGTCAAAAAATGTTTGAACAATTTTTAATGATCTAGAACCAATCAAAGGTCATTCATCTGTAAATGAGACACATTTATTGTTGTATCGCATACATTATGAAAAGTAGCTTCCCGAGAACAGAACCTTGGGGTACCCCGTGGGCTTCTATTCAGGGGTTATTATCACCATACGAGACTCACTGCTAGGAAAGCTCCATTTACGATCCATATAGTGATAATCTAGTTCGTCTAAACCGCAGTATAATACTTTTTCGAGAAGAATATCGACATGTTGAGTGAAAAAAAATCAAATGTATTTTCTATACTTTAAAAAGGTAGGTACTTTGAATTTGACAGTGTTACTATCAGAACTCACCTGTATTCTGGGGGAGCCATGATTTTCACCCACGCATCATAAAACAAATCCGGGATATCCGACATGAAGAATTTCGGCGAAATTTTCGATTCCATGTTAGTTTCAACACAAGCGTAAAACAAAGACATAACATCTTCGTCTATTCTACTGGAAATCATGAAAGAACAGGGGAACCCCTCCCTCATTTCGTCAACTACCATCAAAGTCACCAGTTCGAATCCGTAACTGTTCGATTTGTGGGTCCTGTCTACGCAGACGCAGTCATTCCCGAATTTTCCAAGGATGTCCTTCTGGCCTTCCGTCATTAGAATCAAAACAAAGTCGTCTCCTTTCAAAAACGGATACTCCTCCGATACATAACCCTGAGGTTTGCAGAAAAGTATGCATTTACTCTTTTGCAACTCTTCAATCCAGTCTTGCTCGTTTACGGACTCATCAGACTTTTGCCTAATGGAAGTGGAGTTGAGATTGTACGCGTTTTCGATATTGTACAAGTCTTTCCTAGTCAAAAGATGTATTCTTTTGAAGTTTGTGTTAGTAACAGAGTCCTGAATCTCTTCTAGAATATTAGACAACGGAACCTTCGCAGCAATTTTCTTGGCCAACTCTTGCTTCGCTTCCTCGTCTAGTAACAAATGAGCCAAATCGCTCCCGTGCCCGACATGCGTCGAGATATATTCCACGCGGACTGTATCATCCGCCTCTTGAGTAAGGACGATACTGGCCGGGCAGAAGGCGTTTATTTTGTTCGAGCCTTGGGACTTCAACCGCCTCCGACCTTTTCCTTTAGGAACGTACTTTCCAGACCTGTGGCACGCGTACACGTACTTTTTACGGTTCGAATGGATCTGGGAACCGCGATTCTTTATGAATAGCGACCTTGTTTTTTCTTCTTCTTCCTTTTTCCAGAGGAAGAAATCCGCCGTTCCATTGAACTTTATACTCTCCGGTTCAATTGATATTTCGTGGGACTCTCCGAAATGTCGATGCAATCCTGTTTTGGATTTATCTTCGTATTCGCATAAAGGACACTTCAGTTGTTTTTGTTTATAACGCGGAGCGTTTCTCTGCCTCTCGTGTACTCTTTTGTGAACCTCGAAGCTTTTCAGTTTCGAAAATTGCTTAGGACATTGAGAACACTTGTAAGGATAACGTAATTTTTTTGGCAAATCGTCAATTTTATCTGAAAAAATTGCGACAGTAGTATGTGATGGAATTTGCTACTAGTCTACTAATTTTACATTAAAGGGCAATAAGGTATTTAGGAAACCTTAAACCAAGAGACTTCTGTAGAACTTTTTTTTTTTTTCCAAAGATTATACAGAAAATACAAAATGGATACAGAACATAACTACATATATTTTACATAATGCAATTCATTAAAAAAAATTATGAAAGACGTAATGGGAGAGATGTGAACATACTTATATAACTTATATCAAAACTTAATTAACTAACAAATGTTTAACCTAATTCTAAATAAAAATTATGTTTATTGTTACAATAAACACTGGAAGAAATCATTTGTTAAGCTGATATCACAGAAAAATATACACTTAACAATAAAAATACACCTTATCACATAGTAAGCTCGAGCATTCTTTCGAAAAATTAACTCAAAGTAGAGCTAAAAGTGATGTGCAAAAAATAAGAACGGTGCAGTACTAACCTAAATTCTGCAAACTAATTTTAAGTGCATGCAGTCTTATATTCAATCAAAATAACAATAGCATATATTTCAAAATAACAAAAGTACCAATGATGCAATTTTCAACATTCTCTTTGCGGTTCACTCTTCCCAAAACTTTTGATCTTGTTGATCATGGAATCTTGTTTGCGGAAGCTGAAATACTATGGTTTTGAGCAAATAAGCATTAGATAGTTTGAGTCATGCTTATTGCATCAAAAGCAATTTGTAAGACTTCCGATAGACTCCAGTGTGGAAGAAATCAAAGCAGGTGTCCCTCTAGGTTCCATCCTAGGACACATTTCGTTTCTGTTGTATATTAATGATATAACACAACTGGACCCGACTGCTAGCATCACTAGCAGATGACACGATGTTGCTGTAGCAGGAAAAATATCCTACAAAACTAGCTCAAGATGCCACTGAAGATCAATGCAGGTGTCCCTCAAAGTTTCATCCTAGGACACATTTCGTTTCTACTGTATAATAATGATATAACACAACTGGACCTAACTGCTAGCATCTCTAGCAAATGACACGACGTTGCTGTGGCACTGAAAATATCCTACAAAACTAGCTCAAGATGCCTCCGAAGAAAAGATAATAGCTGGTGCGACTCAAACAAGCTTTCTATAAACTTCAATAAAACTCATCTCCTCACCATCAAATGTTAACTCCCAAAGCTTAGTTGGAATAACAAGATCCTCGAGATGAAATTGTCCCCTTAATTCTTAGGATTTAACATAGATAATAAACTTGAATTCGAGGAGCATATAATTAGGCTAAATAAAAAATTCTAATATGCACTTCTATTCTAATATGCAGTTCTAATATACACTTTTTGGTATGTCCTTGAGCTCTCAGAGATTCGGTTTTTATCTCCTCACTCGTCACAAAACGCCGTCCTTTCATAGATCTCTACAATCTTGGAAACAGGAAAAAGTCGCAGGGGACCAAATCTGGTGAATACGGTGGCTGAATTTGTGCCCCAAAGTAAAATTCCATACGTAATGAATAGTTTTCAATACCTACTTCAACTAAAAGTCAACTCCAACTGACTTTAAGATAATTTTTTCCGCAGTTCCTGAATGTTTTCTTTCCAGTTCAGGTCAGAATCTAAATAGAAATCTAGTATCTTATCTAAAGGATGATTTGAAACGACATTGGACACATTAATGTCCTTTGAAGGTTATTATTGTTTCTATAAGTAAAATGGGCCTGGTAATTGGCTTACTTTTGCAAATCAAGTAGAAGTTGTTGAAGCTAGTATGTAGTGAAACACTAGTATTGATATATATCAATATATCAAAGACTAATATGATGTCCTTCAAATGTAATCTGGATCATATTGTTCTTGAAGAACATATCATCGATCAAAAACTAGAGAATAAATTTTTAGGTCTCAACTTAGACAACAAATTAAAATTTGGAACCCATATTAGTATACTAT
>WOGP01003170.1:0-15575 GCA_015342065.1 Leptinotarsa undecemlineata
ACAACCGTCGATCTTTTAAAGCTGCCTGTTTCAGAAAGTCGTGCATGGAGACGTACAAAAGTTCTTCTATTAGGCACTACACGCTGAGGAAATCTTTCATGGTAAATACGTCTTGGAGCATTCGAGTTTCCGTGAGCCATTCCATAACAGAAATGCATATCTGCCATTTCAGAGTTAGTAAATTGAATCATGTTTTACAAAAATGGTTCGAAAAATAACCACTAAACACACTTTTTAGAACAATTATGAATTAAAAGCTTATAAATTTGACAACCACTGTTCAAGTTGTTTATTAAATGATGCAATCATTTTCCAAGGCAATCCTTGATTATTATTTATGGTATTTTCAGAAGAGTGCGAAATTCAATGCATGCCGCTGCTAAACGGTTGTATTGAAGCCGAAGGAGGCCACTTTCAACACTTAATGTAGTGCAATTCGTTAGTCTAGATGTTAATGTTATTTAATATCTGTTGTTATTGTTACATAATTAGTAATGAACATTTGTAAAAATAATAATTTCCAAAAAAAACATTTAATATCCCATATTATTTCTTGTGATGTCCAAGATGTCTAAGCAAGATACGAAAAAAATTCAAGAGACAAAAAGTTGTATTTCTAATTGCTTAATCCAAAGAAATGATAAAGAAATTCACAAAAGTCTGTGGCGTACATTTTAAGTCAAAAATATTCGTTCAAATCCCGCTAGAGACGCCACTGGACCTAATAAATTGAATCACGTTCAGGCTAAAATAGCTCCTTAATGTTATAAATACCATTGCCAAATTACAATAAAAGTAGGTGAGGATATTTAAGAAATTTACGAATAACTTTTTTTAATTTTTATTTTAACACCCTGTATCTTGAGAACGAAGGATATGCGGACCCAGGTTTATATGAACATTTCGTCTTAAAATTACCTAAAGAATCGTCTGTTGAATTCATGACACATACTTAATCAACACCCTGTTTACTTGATTAAAAACGAGTTTTAAAGTAACTTCCATTCAATTCGTGCATTTTTCGGAAAACGTATTGTTGGAATTTCAAAGCTTCTTATATTTTCAACTACTCAACCGATTTCCAAACGTGCATCCCCAATGGATAACGAATCGAGTCTTCTTCAATATGATATCACTCAACCCCCATTTCGATTTTGAAAAAGTTGAGGGACGACACCCCACAAAACTTGTTCAAATTATGAATAATGCTAATGGTTTTGGATTCTTCAGAAAAACTCACAAATGTTTTGAAAGTTATCTCGAGAGCAGTATGACTATATCCAGGGCCGTCGCATTGGGTGATAGGGGGAGCTTCCCCCCCGCTTTTTCGATTTGGGAAAAAGTTGGTAAATTTTGGGCTGTGAAGATTGAGAAAAATAATAGTTAAAGAAAAGTAAAATTAAAAAAATACAAATGAGAGAAAAGAAAGGAAGAACAAGGAGAAGGTCGGGATTTCCCAACATGCATAACTTCTTTTCGCTATTTTTTCGACTTGGAAAAGTTGGGAAACTTCGGGCCGTGGAAATAGAAAAAATAAAAGTAGAAAACAATAAGCACAATATTATTCAAGTGTTGTTTCCTTTCATTTGTATTGAATATTCCTATACATGGTGGATACGGTGGGAGACCAAGGACCTTGGACCAAAGTAGAATAATTCCCATTATTATGTTTATAATTACCAAAATTATTTATTTTTGTTTGTGCACACCCTAACGGGCATAAGCATTCACCCAATCTTTGGATAGCTAAGTAGGAAAATTAATATATTATAGTAGTAATTAATCCCTCGGCTTTCATTTATTGGAAAGTTAGGAAATTTAGCTGGTGGGGTTGGGAAAATTTGGATTCCATCCTCCCCCTGGTTTTTTTTTCGCTACGGCCCTGACTATATCAGAATTTGAAAAACCCGTCGGAGTTCCTTAGGGATCTATATTGGGTCCACTATATATGTGAACGATTTCTACAATCATCAGTTCGTCATTTATGCTGATGACACATCGATAGTGATACCACCAAGTTGGTGAAATTCACGTCGAGAAGAGTAGTGAGGTTGTGGTGCTTGGGAAAAATGATTGTTTTTGATTGATTTTCCAAAATCTCTAATTTTTTCCGTTACAAGTATAAACATTCAGGATATTTTGAAATATGGAAAATAAGTTATCCTGAACTCTGTCTATCAAACAAAGTAACTTAAACAATGATAAATGCGTGATCATCACGTGATCACCACGTACATTTGAATCTATTGGTTAAAATAAACAAGTCTCCTAACAGTGGCCATTGACTGGCGGAATTGGCCATCCGCCTGATTGGAGACTCGAACATCACTTGCAACCTTGTAGTCTGGAACATCGAAGAAATGTTAGAAGTTTGTCTCTCTTTTATAGATACTTTCACGGAAGGTATTTAAGTGACCTGACACATTTGATTCCACCAAGAGAAAAGGACTGTGGCTGCTTGTCGTTTTGAGGTTCAACTCAGTACACTTGAACTTCACTGCTTAAAAACTCTTTCATTTGAAGATCTGCGTGTATGTGGAATAAACTTCCTGAGATTGTTTTTCTTAATGAATCTGATCTTCAATGATTCAAATCCAACGTGAATCGCAACTTTCGCAAAGGCACCGCTCTTAGAGCGCCTTAAGGATTTTTCTGTAGTGTTTGTTTTCTGTCCTTGAAAAAAAATTTTCACTTGGAAGTATCAACACATAGGTAACATATTCAAAAAACACTTTATTGTTACATTTTCCCCGTGGGTTTACCAATAATTGACTACACTGTATAATAATCAAACTTAACTTCAATTACAACAAACACTTCAAGTAAAACTTTAACTATTATTAAAATGTCTATCGCCTTATTGAATCACTCCACGTACTGCACTGTAAATTCTACTTGACAGTCTCGATGGGCGAGTGGATGACGCTTATATTTGGCAATCGAAGCCGTTGGAAGCCGGTAACATTATTCCCGCTACATTTAGAACGGCATTGAACATCGAACACTCGCGCGCTCTTAGCTACTTCACAATTGGTTTATGACTACCAGTGGCGGGAGACGTTATTTTCTTTAGGGCATTATTTATAATATTATTGTAAGATTTTCACAAAACAGTTTTACAAAAACGCAACACGCGTTTCGTCATACAATGGCTTCTTCGAAGTGTCTTTAATAACTTTACTAACATGTCCGAAGAAGCCATAGTATTGTACAATAAACTTCCAAATACAATAAAAAATCTGTCCCAAAAACTATAATTATCGAATCAAATATATCTTTTTGAGGAAATGCTATACCACTGTATAAATTGATGATAATATATATAATCTTGTACACTCTGTTTCGATTTTAAAGATGATACTGTTACATGAATGGCAGATTATTTGAGGTTTTCATTATTGAATATTATTTGAGGTGTGTATATTGCATTGCAGTGAATTTGTATTCTGTTATTGTATTTGTACACCTGCGGTTATTTGACTTACTCAATATAATTTTTAGATGATCTGACTGAATGAATTCTATTATAAATACTATACGTATTACTCATGTATTACTTTATATTATATCCTCAGTTACAACATTTGTGCAACATGTGTGGTTTGTAGAAATGGTAAATAATAAAAGTAATATTATTATTCGATACCGCAAGTGAATATCACATCAAAACAGTCATAAATCAAACCCAGCAGTAATAACCAATATATCCAGATTCTACGGTGTAGCAAGCAACATTGGCTGTAAATCCTGATGATGAAGAACAAGTCACTTTCGGTATCCAACATCTCGCGACGGATATCAGATAGGCTTCCTCTCTTTCTCCACCAAGGATATGCATTTAATGTTCACTTTCCACAGTCATAACTACGACCGTTTACGACTCTAGCCCGAACTATTGAACATAAACTCCGGCATTACTGTCTGTAATAAAGTTACTTTCTCGTTAGCGCTGGTAAATTTACACTTTAAACTATGTAAGCATGGACCATCGTATGCGAAAACTACCCGATATGAAGTTAGTTTAACTAAAATACTGTGCATGATTTACTGAACTTTTCTTCATATCCAGCGCGGTTTATGAATACAATAAAGTATAACTTGTAAACAAAATGTTGACGGGCAGGGCAATATTCTTGCACTTTTTAGATTTGAACTTATATAAATAGAAATTACTTTCAGATCACGAAGATTAGTGTATACAATGTGGCCTATGGAGTTGTCCTTCTTTTGGCACTGAGAGCTTCATTTGGTACAAATAATGTAGGTAGGTCTGAAGTGAGTGGGTCTATTCGACCCACCACCGCAACCCATGAGGGTTTATTATGGCTCACACATATTCACACTCGGACAAATAAACCCAGCTTCTTAACGAAGCCGATTAGTTTGTATGGTGAGTGGTCTTTCAGGTCAGATGGTGAAAGTACGGATCTGCCGAACTCAAAGAACCTGATTCGGTCCCCAACGGGGCAGGCACAATGCTCTGCAGTTTCATCATTTTCCGGACAGAGGCGACACACACTGTCTTCTGACAGTCCAAGTCTCTGCATGTGATGATTCAAATAACAGTGACCTGTAAGAAGGTCTGTTAGACATCGTAGTTCATCCCTACTGTAGTCCAACAACTGTTTGGAATCAAGCTTCGAAGAGTGAATAAACGTCTTGGAGTGAGCCAATCCAGGAAGATTCTGCCAGAAGTCCATAACTCTTCTTGCCATCCAGGTGTTGAGTGTTTGTTTGGCAAAGCCCAAAGCGATGCTAATGACAGGTTCTGGTCTAATGAAGCCACTTGCAGCACCCTCCTTTGCAAGAGAGTCAACTGCTTCATTGCCTTCCAGGCCTGTATGGCCAGGAATCCAAACCAGAGAAGAAGACCAGAGAAGTCTTCCTATAGGGGAGAGTATTTTTTGGTAGTTTGCTACCAAGTTAGACGTTGATCGGTGGGAGCCAAGAGCTTCCAACGCCACTTGACTGTCCGAGAATATTTTTTTTGACTTGTGAGATCGCACACAATTCAATAGCGTAAATTTCCGCTTGAAATACAGTCGCATAAGTTCCTAGGCAGGCAGATGACAAGTCATCTGCATTGAATTAGGTCATTGGAAAGTATTTCATTGAGAGAGTAATACCTAGACCAGTAGAAAAAAAAGGATATCAAAAACCATTATTACTTCATCAAATGATCTACCAGCTTTAAAACAGTGGAGACGGAAGTGGGTATGAAGAGAGAAGAATGGAGTGAATTGATTGGCGAATCGAGTATGATAATAAAAGTTATGGAAAAGGGAGCATCGGCCAAATATAATGAAGGAGTGTTACAATTTTAACAAAAGAAGTTAAAAAACCGTAAATACACACATCGCCAAAGTTCTTGGATAAGTCAAGAAGTGTGTTATAAAGTGCATTTCATTTGGTTATGTAACCAATGCAAATTGGTTGAATTAAATTTCAACTGAACAAGAAAAAAATTGAAAATAAAAACATTATGCACATATGATTACCAGAATCTGAAATGTATAGCGAAATCAAAAATGTATTAATATTCGGTGCGTCCTTCCCTGTTCTGTAGTAAGATATTAACTCTCCTTTGCATGAAAACAATAAGGGCGTTAATGGTATCCATTGAACAATAAAGACGATTATTATTATCCCGTAGTGTGCGCTAGTCAGGCCATATCCCCCATAGCCCCGATACATTCGGGAGGGCGCGCCAGCATTATCAACCAATGACCACTCCCCACACCATGGGGTAAGTGATAATTGGGTCCGAGAATCATGTGCCCTGAAGAAGCGGAATTAGCCAAGAATGACAGCCTTCTGCATCTGTGCGGCTAAGATTTCTGCCTTAGTGCGGCAAACCAGTATTATTTTAAGATTCGAGAGTAGAGAGGACATCATTCCACAAAGGACTCCAATAATCAGAACAACCATCTAGACAGAGTAATCTGGATAGAGTCTGCGGAGTTTGAAAAGAAAATCTTGATATTTTATCCGTTTTTTCTCCTCTTTTCTGACGATATTTGTCTCGCCCGGAGCTGAAAACTCCACGACAAATATCGTTTTATTATTATTATTATTAAACACGCTAAATCGATAGAAACCACTTTTTAAACATTGGTATCTGAAATTGGAGGAAATGGTTTTTGTAAACATTCTTGCATGCCTAGCATAGGTGAAAGAAATAAAGATGAAATGTACAAAAAACCAGCCATTATAAATATTTTGTTTTACAATTTACGAGGGGGGTCCAAGAATTTTGGCGATGTGTGTAGAATTTTCAGTTCTAACTCCAGAGACCAATCTACAACAGTCGGTTTATTCACAAGGGAAAATAAATTATATAAATATGAAGGATTTATTCACAATAATATCCTCGTTTTCAATTGATGAATTATATTCCTTCTAGTAGGTATGCATATCAATGGTTAACAGTTGTTCAAAGGTAACTGAGGAAAGGTTTTAATATTTCAATACAACACAGTGAACTAATACAACTGAAACTCAGTAACTACATACTTTGCAACTAGATGAAGTGGGTAACGCAGAAGCGTTGACAGTTTTGAACTGTTACTCCGGTGATGTCAATGCGTCCCGTTCAGACCGAAATGAACAATAATAAGGAACAAAATTACCATGATTAAGAAATGAGGCTTACGATCCGCTCCCATGTCGTTTCCAACAGGGGGTGAGTAATTTAGGATTCCAAGAAGCAGAGATTCGCCAACCGCTATTCTCAAAGTTAGGATATTATCAGTTAGCGAGGCAAACGGAAAATGAACGCCTTAAAATTCGTATATGTCTGAAAAGCATTTCTTGCAAGCAAGTAGGTCCTATCAATAAAACACAAAATGTTTGTTCATTCCTGAGATGAAGTGTGTCTTCGACAAAGTAGACTTCAATTGGAAAGTTTCCATCAACGCCAGTAGATAATTGATTATCACCCTTGAGATGAATCAATTTTTGATTCAGGAATACTTTGAAACATTCTTTCAAATCCGCAAAATCGCGATGTTTTTCCCGTGTTTGGCTCAAAACCAAAAAAGAAGGAAGATGTGTTTCCTCCTGAATGTCGAATGACATAAAAGACAGATATATTATTTGGAAAAAAAGTATATCTTACAAATAAACTTCGTGAATAAATAAAGGAAGACTTGTTTTACTTATTGCTTGCTACATCCTGATGCGAAATGTAATGTTTTTGTTATATTGTGTATAAACTATATAAAAGAATATAGCCGTTCCTTTCCTTCATTATAAAATCTAATGAGGGTTTACTAAAAATTGAATCATTTCACAGATGTTTGAGGCAGTGATTTTGAAACCAAAACACTATCAATGTAGAGGCACTGATAATTGTATACGCGGTGGACCAATGAAAACGAAGCAAGGCCCATTTCTCATTGAACTTCAGATGGAGTGGCCTCGACCATCATCAGGAAAATATAGATGTCTAAAAGATGTGTAGTCGCTTCCAGTTATCTTCGGGCTCTTCTCATGAGAGAAGTAATGTTTTTTTGTGGATTGTGGTGCAATTGTAGCCTAGGGTTCGTATACTTCAACTAATTGTTGGATTTATTTCTCTACAATAGCTTCTTCAGGCGTGTTAATTAAGTATAAACACGTCTGGGAAAGTTATTGTTTGGTGAAACACATGTTGAGATTTTGGAAACTGCTCAATGAAAATCCCACAATAGTTACTTGAAAACGTTATGAATTTTCATTAAATATCGGCCGGTACAATCACACAGCACAAATTCTAACAAAAATATGATGAACCTTCCTGAAACTTTCATCATTCCAAAACTGACCACAAATTTATTCATTTATGAAAGAACGTGCATTCATTCAAGGTACAAAATAAAATACTATATTGGAAGCTACTGAATCCAGTGTGTTTTGCTAGGTTGGTTCAGAAAATATGGAAAAGTCGAAATATTGGGAATGTTATGTGGTAGAATAGAATAGTTATGACTAAGAACGTGAAAGTTATGAAGTAGGTTAGGTTAGGTCCAAAGTCAGTGGGTCTAATTCGATCCTTCACCGCAACCCGCAAGGGTGTATTGTGGGTGGTCTTTGAGGTCAGATGGTAAGACTACGGCTTTGCCGAACTCTAAAAACCTAATTCGATCGCCAGTGGATCAGGCACAAAATATGTGCTCTGCTGTTTCATCATTTTCCAAACAGAAAAAACACTCACTGTATTTCGACAGTTCGAGTCTCTGCATGTGATGATTCAAATGACAGTGACCGGTAAGAAGGTCTGTTAGACATCGTAGTTCATCCCTACTGTAGTCCAACAACTGTTTGGAATAAAACTTCGAAGTGTGAATAAACGCCTTGCAGTGAGCCAATCCTGGAAGATTCTGCCAGAAGTTCATAAATCTTCTTGCCATCTATGTGTTCAATCTTTGTTTGGCAAAGCCTAAAGCGATGCCGATGACAGGTTCTGGTCCGATGAAGCTGCTTGCAGCACCCTCCTTTGCAAACGAGTTAGCAGTCTCATTGCCTTCCAGACCAGTATGGCCAAGAATCCAGACCAGGGACAATCTATTAAGTCTTCCTATTGAAGGGAGTCGTTCTTGGCAATTTGCTACCAATTTAGGCGTTGCTTGGTAGGAGCCAAGAACTTCTAACGTCACTTGACTGCCCGATAATAGTTTTATCGACTTGTGTATGAGGTTGGATTCTTTCAATCTCTTCGCAGTTATGAAGTAACTGTATTTTCATTCTGAAGAAGTATCGAAAAAACTGAACTCTTTAATGAATGAAGGGTATGAAAATATAAATGACCCGTTACAAAACGTAAATATTGAGGTGACAAGCTAATTTGAGAGTCGATTGAATTTTGATATTTACTATTAATTATTTTCCAGTACCTACTATTGAATGCAGGCAAAAATCGGCTCTAGCTCTTTCAGATCTGGTAGTATCTTCTTTATTTGCCTCGATATCGGAAATCCGTTCAGACTCTGCCTTAAGACCAGTGTCTTAATCACCAACAATGTTCATTCAAGATTGGCAAACTCATATTTCAGGAGAAGTTTTGGTAGTTTGATGAAATAAAGTCAATACCAGTACATTTTTAAACACCGGTTCGTATTTTTTCATCGACAGATTCCTGCAAGATGCTGTTCATTGAACACACTAACAGTCGAAATGGGGATAGAAGATAAAAGTTCAAATTTGTCATGAATATATGTTGTACTTCACTTGTGAAGTCGGCGTTCATGAATATTCTAAGATCATGCTATTAAGCTGAAAGTTGTCATATCAAATCCGTGATAATTCTTCATTATCCACCAACACTAACCCAAACTTTGTCGACATCAAGTTCTGTTCAGTAACTTAGAATTTTAAACTTTTTCATGAAATGAAAGTCGACATCAAACATTTCAGAATCTAAACTAGTGCAATGTACTTTAAAAATCGTTTTGAGTTTCGAAATGAACTGGATAGTTGAGGAGCAATCGCGGACTAGTCAGTCCTACTGTGAATTCCTTTGATTCAAAGTAGAAATGAACCAGGAATCAAACGTTTCAAGTCAATGTCTTTATTTTATTACTTTTAAAAATCATTGTAGATGATATGAATCGTCTTTTTTCACAAACCATAATTAATTATTTTAACACACTAAGTGGACAAAATTAATTTAAAGCAACAACATTCTCCCCCTCGTGATGAAATCACTGCATTTGACATATTCTTCAATCCATTTCCGTTAAAAGAATTTAGTATTTGTCAATTCACAAATTTTTGTAACTGGCCGTTTACAGGTTCCTGGTTTTATTTTGACGTCCACAACTCTAATTTTATCGTTTCCCCTATTAACATTTACAATTTTCCCAAGTGGCCACAAATTCCTTTGTAATGTGTCGTCAATGACGAGTACCACATCGTCCTCTGATAAGTCGACTACCTTCTCAATCCACTTCATCTGTTCAGTGAAAGTAAATATTCCTTTCGCCAAAATATATCCGCTAAGACTTGGGATACTTCCGCTGTTTTCTCAGATTTACTTCGACTTCCTCAAATTGTTCCAATGGTGGTGCAGCTCCATTCGGAAATGATACGCCGTAAAGCTTTCTGACTCCGAAGGATCACTCAAATATATGATAAAGGCCTACTATTTATCATATTCTTCGCATCCGCCATCAGATTATTAAGCACTTTTTTTTGGGTGTTTCTCTTTCAGTGTAATGCTCAGAACATTTTTACGGACCTCTCCCAGCTTCCTCCGATATGTGGAGACGCTGGTGGAATGAATTTCCATGTATTGAGTATGTATTTAACGAATTTGTCATTTCTACATGAATTGCTCGTGAGCTCATACAGGTAAATAGTATTATATAGCGTTTTTCATGTTTCCTGCCTACTGTTACGGAAACCGGCCTAAAGTATCCCATTCCGGTGATAGTAAATGGCCTGACAAAACCTTGAAGACGACACTCGGTTAACTGACCAATTTCAGGTACTTGGGGTTGTATTTTCCTTTTCTTGCAAAAGAAACAAGAACTTTTGCATTTTCGGACAGCACTTCTCATTCTTGAAATCCAAAATTTCTTACGCCGCTCATTCAAAATAATTTTCTGTCCCTGATGTCTAAATTTTATGTGATAGCTCTCGATTAGAAGTTTCGTGAAACGGTATTTTGGATCAAGAATCTCTGGATGTTTTTTAAAACAGTTCAAACCTTCAGCATGTTCTAGTTTCCCTTTTATTTGGAAAACATATTTTTCAAGTATTGGCATGAGGGTATATATCCGGCTCGAAGGACCAATTTCGGACTAGTCAGTCCTACTGTGAATTCTTTTCATTCAAAGTCGAAATGAACCAGGAATCAAACGTTTCAGGTCAATATCTTTATTTTGTAATTTTTCAAAATTATTGTCAATGTCAGAATCGTCAGAATTATAACCAAACCATGATCAATTATTTCAACACAGTAAGTGAACAAAATTAATTTAAAGCAACAATTGGATTTATCGGTTTCTGTACGACACTCAAATATTTTGAATATATTTTTTAGTTTAAAAATATGTTAGAAAAATAACTAAATATTAACTGTGGTTTTCTCTTCGAGGCAATCACAAAGTTATTGGTTTTCGTCAACATCGTCAGAAACAGGTATCTTGTACCATATCTGGAATGTCCATTTCTTTCCAAGTAGAACCAAATATTAACTGTGGTTTTCTCTTCAAGGCAATCACAAAGTTGCTTCTTTTCGTCAACATCGTCAGAAACAGGTACACACGTATTAAATTCTTGTACCATATCTGGAATGTCCATTTCTTTCCAAGTAGAACCAAATATTAACTGTGGTTTTCTCTTCGAGGCAATCACAAAGTTATTGCTTTTCGTCAACATCGTCAGAAACAGGTCTACACGTCTACACGTCTTGTACCATATCTGGAATGTCCATTTCTTTCCAAGTAGAACCAAATTGTTGCTTCAAAAGGTGTTAAGCGAGATCTTTGTCATTAGCTTTGTTTATAGCAGCTCATCCAATTTTTTGTGTCTGTGTGTTTCTGTGTGTGTGTACTCACAATATTTCTCAACAAGAGTTGACAGTGCAATACAACACAATAATAAAGAGTTTTCGGGATTTGTTCAAAGTTTGGATTTGTCGCTTTTTGCACGAAACGGGAAACTTCATATACTATTTTGTAAGGGTAACATCGGCTTTTGCTCGAATCTGAATTCATGCAAGGATAGAAATCCTTCCAAATGATATAAATCGATGTCTGACTCGCTTTTCACAAAAAAGTGGATTTATCGTGTTTTGCACGATTACTCCTGAGTTCCAACTCCACACGTTGCAATGTTGTTGAAGGAATACCTCTGTTTTTTTTCACTGTTTACAAATATACAAATTTCACCAGTTCATTTTGACATTGTTGTTCGTGCATAATACTCATTGAAATACTGATTTTCTAGTAGTATTTACATATAGTGAAAGAATGACGAAGAATAATTTTGGTGCTTTACTGTTGGGTTTGTAAGCAATGCAAACAATCCAATGGAGACCACCTTCGGCGATGCCGTCAGAGGGTACAGGATGGCGAGAGGTCAAGACGACAGTTTAAAATTTGAACAGCTTGAAGCGCCTGAGAGGTGGATGTTTGATTCAGACTTGTTTTAGGTATTTTAGGTTTGTTTTATCCCCTTGGTACATTTGATTATTGTATATGAGGTATTGCTTCTATAATAAGAAATAGGAATGCATCTGATGATTATCAAATCAGCGCAACTCTCAAGAATATCCGGAAGAATTGAATATCTCAATGTTAAATGAATATTGCTGATCGGGAAAAAGCACTCAATAATTTAATTATCAAATACACTTAGTTGAAAGTTGAAAGTTCTTGTGTCAAAGTATCAAAAAGATACAGCCAGTAATATAATCTCAAATCGTTCGTTCCTTTTCCTATGTCTTCGGAACAAAAAGAGAAAAGAGTTGCAAAATGTTTTAATAACCTCTAAAATAGAAAACTTTCACAATCCAGCTGACTTTCAATCTCTCCAGTTTGAATAACTCTTTATGTTGTTGCAGCAACCTATCTTCAAAACAGGAAAGGTAACATAATAATGGCTAGATTTCGGGTATGTTTTGAGGTAAAGTCCTACTTTCCTATCTATAACAATCGATTTCTGTTGGTTTGATAAATCATTGCGTGATCCATTTTCTCACGAATGACTGGTTATTCGTCAATTTCTTCAATGTATTACTTGCATTTCTTTCATCAATATAGAATGGAACAGTACTTTTTTTGTATGTACATACTGTTTCTATGGAAAGAAGTCTTGTGATACCTTGTTTGATATATAATTCGATTCTCTATCTGTAATATTTCATTTTTGTTATTCATATCAGTCATGGTTTCAAAAAAAATGTATTTTCTGAACTCACCTCAGTTTATTTTTATGAAACATTCACAACAACAATAAACAAAAATTAAGTACCATACTGAGCTCCTCATCAACTCCCACTTCTGTAACTTTTTTGACGTCATTCTCACTGTAGTATTAAAAGATTGTTTTTTCTCTAATAAGTGAGAAAGAAGTTCCTAGTGCGCAAAAAATCTAGCAGAAAGTGGAGACGCATCTCTCAAAGTGTTTTTTGCCCTAAGCTGAAAAAAACTGAGAGATCTTAGTAATTTTTTCTTGCATGGCTCGACAGTCCCAATCAGCCGTCGATAGTTTTGCATATTTTTTTCCTTTAACTACTTATTTTCACGAACATCCATCCGTTGGAAGAGATCTTGCTTTTTCTTGTCTGAGTTACAATGTTTAATGATTAGTTATAATTACTTCAAATGTCAATTTGACGCATGTAGTAAATTATGTGTATCCAAACTTGATGTATCTACGATAATAATTGAAGTAACCAATATTATGAAAGCCCTTTTTGCACCTGAAAGTATTTTAAATTTGATAGAAGTTACATCAATTCATTATTCAATTAAAACTATTTTCGTTTAGGAATGCCAACAATTTCTCAAAATATATTATTTGTTTAGTCTTCTTTGATCATATTGAAATATGATGCACGTACTCCCACCAATGTTCACCAATTCGTAAACAATCGTGATGAATGTGAAATTATAACCTCAAAAATTATATAGAGTTATAGAGTTCACGTGCAATCGTGGTTGAATTTACGTAGAATGTGAACCTTTTAAATAACTGCGAGTATCAAAACTTCTAGATTTTTTTGAAAACGCTTTTGGATCTTGGAATATGCCAGTCATAAAATGCAAATTGAGTTCATTGTGGTGTGTTTTTTACAGATTGTCGACAGTGTCAAATAGTACAACATTCAAACAACATAGTATAAAATTTTTCAATAATTCCATTGTTACTTACTCTTCCACTGCTAGTGCTATCATGCCTGGGTACCCTGCCATTCCTGCGACCTCCTCTGATTTCATTGCCAGAACTCTTCTTCTTGTAGCGTGATCCTCCGGTAAACATCATCTTTTGTTCCTTAATAAAAAAATATTTCTTTACACCTGAACAAACTCCTGATAAACACGTATAACCGAGTCTCTAAACGAGTCACACTTATTTTATTGATCATTGTTTTGAAAAACACTCTGTGTGTAGGTTAGCACATCACTTAACACGTTCGAAATATGTTTCTCTCGTTAGCCACTGGTTATTTAAAAATAAACTTGGTAACGTTATCAAAAAATTGAGTTTCGCGTTTAAAAATCATTAACAGAAAACACATCGTCCGCTAGTTTCACTAGTGTATTATAACCAAACTTATTTTCAAGAGCTGAAAAACGGCCCTTCCTAGGTACAATTGTTAATTTCCCTTTTTCAGCTGGAAGGTGGATCAATCTTTACAGAAAACAAAACAACAGTGGAATTAAAAATAAGTCAATTCCACCTCGTGTTAGTCCATTTCATATAGAACTATGCGCCGTGAATGTATGCCGAGTAGCAAGCACTTTATTTTTAGATTTCAGATGATTCTACAGTTTAACATTATAAAATATACATTCGGTTTAAGACATAACATCTGACACCTTTACAAACAACAAGGTTCCTAGTTTTCATTACCTCGTAGAAAGTCATAACAAACACTTTATATGCACCTTCAGATATTGGCAAGAAAAATATCTTACTTGATACTGAAGAATTTCAAACATTCAAGTTTCTGCTTGATTTCAATATGCGTTTAGCTTTATGCACTATGTACTTTTTAAAAACATTTTTGGCAACTAACAAATGAAATTTGAAATTTCAATGAGGTTGCAAAAAAACCACCATCAATATAGAAATTCAAAACTGAAACCTCGCGCGACATAAACCACCACTTCCACACCAGAACTGCAACACTCTTTTTAACGCGCGTTTCACCAACCAAGTTGGGGTCATCATAAGGTGAACTATACCAAATCCTTAATTGTATCGAACGCATCATTTTAACAGATTCGTTCTTAAAAAAAGAAACAATAGGCTGTTTAAATGGAATCTGTGTCATTATTAATAGTTCTCATATTGCACGTTGCTACTTCCAAACTTAAAAAAAAACATGTGATAATCTAATGGCATGTACTGGTCCCTTCAATGTTATACAATGCTTTAATGACCACTTTCCAAAACGTTTTGAGTGACATTAGACTTGTTTGATCTCAAAATTAACGGTTACGCTGAAAATGTTAGGCTTACATAGAAAAAAACATTAAAAATTTTTTATATCTTTTTGAATCTGGTATGAAATAATGGAGCCATTTTTCATCCATTGTTACATATCGACGCATAAATTCGGATTTTAGGGTGGAACAGCTTTAAACAGTGCTCAGAATCAATTCATTATTGTTTTTGGTCGATATTGTGAGTTCGCGTGGCACCTACTCTGAACAGAGCTTTCGTATACCCAAATAATCATGCACGATATGTCTAACACGTTACTTTGATATCTAAAGAACCTCAGCTATCTCGATCAACTTCACTTTGCAGTCATCCAAAGTTATTTTGTGAACTTTTTTATGTTTTCGTCGGTAATAGCCTCTTTGGGGCGTCCACTGCGTGCATCGTCCTTGTATAAACTCACCAAACTACTTCCAACG
>WOGP01003171.1:0-15575 GCA_015342065.1 Leptinotarsa undecemlineata
CCAATAAAAAAGCAATTAATACGTCATAGTGGTGGGGGGAGGCTTAGAACCGGCTCAAATCTCCTACTGCTTGTAATTTTCATTTTTTTTGTGTTTAGTAAAATTGTTATTTTCGTTTAATCTTTTTATTTTTTTTTTCAGGGGTTTCAAATCAATTTATATTATATTAGACAATGGAAGTCCGAACTGATGTAATACGCTTCACTTTTTCTGTGACTCAGGAATATTTCAAATAAGTTTCATTGGTAAGGGATATTTCGGATATTCACAAGATAAAGCCACTTTGAATATCATTCAAAAATACTTCTTTTTTTTTATTTCATTCAATTTCAAATAATTTTAAAACTAAGTGAGTGGTATGCAGAGACATTGGTATGCACATTGTAAAAGCAGTTGTTTCTCAATATACTAGCATCAAATATGTTCTAATTTGTTCCATGGCTCATCATGGAACACTATCATGGAATGTTTTCTTCCACATAGTCTTCTAACATTAAAATCAAAACACATTTTGATATTTTATGAAGCATTATCCATCGTGCGTTTATCATCTATCGGGGCCCCAGTGATGAATTAAGATATACCAACTTATTGACCTGTTTCATTGTGTTCGGCCTTTGAAAGATTTACTATATTTTTGACACGGCTAACCTGAACAACAGCATGTTTCTGTCTTGTAAATTTCAAATATTTCCATCATTTATACCTTTTTTAGCTTTTTGTAGTTTTTCTCTGAGGTTGATGATAAATTTTATTGAAATACCTAATATTGAATCATTGGGTTTAGTTGTGGTAATATATTGGAGGGTCTGCATTACCTAGATATCAACGATTTTTCAGTTTCAGTATCAGTTTCAGGGTAGTTGTAAAGGCCGCTGAGAAGTCGTTTCTTTACTCAATGAGTCGAGTCGGTACTCGCTACCGAGAAGAAATATTATTCATTGAAAGCAATACCGTTGCTTTTGATTTGATCTCGTAGAAATTTTCCTTGGTATAAAAAATAGGGAGTGATACAAAATAATTAAATTCTGAGTGAACTAGTCTCCGTAAGAAATGAAGACATAAATGAAACCATTCAGTTTATCAAGCAGTCACTTCGTTTCTGTTCGCCCACTTCATTCATTTCCATAATTCTTTACAGTAAGCTGTTTTCTGAGAGTTGTTGAAATGAGTGTATCGGTAAAATATATAATCATGATGAAATGTTAAATATTTCGAAAAGGGTAATGGATATTGAGGTAATGGGAGTATGTCTTCCTGAAATCTGTAGTGATTCTGTATGGAATCTGTATAGTCTTCTATAAACTAGGGAGGACAAAACACAAGCACGACTGAAAAATCTTTAAAGCGCTCTCACAGCGGTGCCTGTGCCGAAGTAGTGATTCACATTGGATGTCCATCGCTGGAGATTAAATCAATTTGTAAAAACGTTCGCAGGTAGTTTATTCCACATAAATGCTGTTTTCCAAATGAAACAGTCCTTAACCAGTGAAGTTCGAGATATACTAAGTTGAACCTCAAAACGGTGAGTGGCCACAGTCCGTCGGGTATTTCTGATATGTACCGCTCTTGGTGAAATCAAATGTGCTAAGTCAGTTGAATACCTTCCGTGAAAGTATATATAGAAGTGTGACAAATCTTCATTTCTTCGATGTTTCAGGCAATCAAGGTTGCACGTGAGGTTCGCGTCTCCAATCAGGTGGATGGCTCTTTTCTGGATGGTATCTAGCAAGTTCAGGGTATGTTCGCGGGCAGAGCTCCATACGTGAGAACAATACTCTAAAGAAAGTCTGATCTGAATTTTATAAAACATCAACGGTTGCTGAGGTGTGTATTGTTTTCTGATTCGGAACAGTGTTCCAAGCTTTTGAGAAGCAGCCTTTGGAATTCCGGCGACATGATTCTGCCCAGACATATTGGTGTCCATTTCAACCCCCAACAAATTTATCGAAGCAGAAAGCAAAATTGTCTGACCTGATATAATTATATCTGGTTCGGAGACATTTGTCGTCTTGAAGAAAACCAATTCCTCGGTTTTTGTGGCATTGATTTGAACCTGGTTGATTCCACCCCAATTCGAAATCACTTTCAGATACTCATTAAAATATGCAACCTCCTGCTGCCGATGAAAATGTGACTCGGTAGGCGATGTCCTGGAATCCAAATGGAATGACGAGATAAGTGTGCAGTCGTCAGCAAAGCCATATATTGGATTCTTGGTTTTTTCAATAAGTCGTTGATATACAATAAAGAAAGGTGTTGGAGATAATATGAATTCCTGGGGAACACCAGCGTTAATGGTGAAAGTATTCGAGAGATATCCATCGACGGCCACTTGCAGGAAACATTCTTTCAGGAAGCTGGAGAGCCGTACACAGAAATGATCCAACAAGTTATAGCATCGAAGTTTGTCCAACAAACTCTAATGCCACACACGGCTTAGAATTATCAAGCGCAACAGCTCTTGTTTCTTCATGTTTTTCGATTGTGTTATTCCAAATAGGGGTGACATACGATAGAAGGCGAGCATTAACAAACCGTGTTCGGTTTTCGGCACAGGGATTTTTGCGCCACTGCCGGTAGGTGAGATTTTTGGAGCTTTTCCGCAATTTTTGTTGAACCAAGGTTTGCCCTTAGAAGCTCGTTTTATTGAAAAAGGAATATCATTGGATGACAGAATAACTTTGGTGGCTTCAGAAGCACAAGTCGATGGATCTTTAGAGCTGAAACGAACATCTGATCAGGGGAAATTTCGGAAATGGTCTTGAAGATCCTCCCATTCAGCTGACCTGTGATGTCAAACTTTGTAACTGTAATGCCTTTCGGTGACTGTTCAAATTTCTGGATTGGTTTGATAGATGAGTCATTCAATGTACCCCTATAAAAAATGCGTAGTGTCAGGTGATTGGAGTGGGCACGCCACTGGTCCTCAGTTTTGAAATAAAGTAGTACACATTCTTCTTGTAGCCACGAGTTTTGTTTCATATGGAACATCTTCAATAAATTTGAAAGCCAATGACAAATTAATCTGACGCATTGTCAGATTAATTTGAATAAATTAATTAATTAATTCGGACCAATAATCCGACCCCATATATTCAGTGACCAACGCTGTTGATGATTCATGCATGCGATACTCATTTACAGTTCCGTTTTTATGGAAGGTAATCGAAAAAATCGTTTTCTCTGTTTGTTAAGCGTCATCGGCAAAATCGTACACTTTTCTTAAAATCCCGTTGTCTTAACTCTTGCAACAGCTGCATGTAATACAGGTGGAAACTTTCTTGCCCTTGCCATTCTGAGCATGCTGGTCTGCTCAGGTCACCAGTTTTATTTGTGAATTTTCAATTAGGTGAGGATATATTTGTAATTGACACTTTCAAATTCCATCACAAATTCCATTTTTAGAGTATAAAATTCACTTTCATGTGATTATATTGATTCTGGAAACTTCTATTTGTATATTGTAGATGCAAGATGGTAGATAGTTAGCTTCACTTTCCCCTAAAGCATTTATCATTCACATCACGATATCATCGTACACGATATCCATGATGACAATATTTGGTATTATTAACGAATTTCGAAATTCATTTTGTGGAGCCAGATGTGGTTTATGGTGTTTTTGAAAATAAAAACAAAATAGATATTTTACAGGTCATTAGTGTCCGACCGAAACTGGTTTTTACGGCCGAAACCGAAACCAAATTTCGGCCACAGTCTCAGTTTTGGCTGAAACCGAAACTTCCTTACAAAGAGTATGTCTTGAGGGAACAATGAAGAAAAAGTTATTAAAATCAGTCAGTCTTTATTTTTTTATCTTTGAATCACGTTATGCAGTCTTCGACATTTTTACTTATTGATGAAAAACAAATCAACATAACAAACCCTCAATTGAAAAAAAATATTGATTGCACCTTAAAAATACTTAAAATAGGTGAGGTGTATATTGGAGTGGGTGTAGATTCTTTTTTTGAATATTATTAACAGTTTTTCAAAAATATTAAACATAAATTTACTTGTTTAAGTTGTTACCTAATGTCAGAATAGATATACTTAATATTTATGTAATAAACAAAGTAAATCACAAAGTAAGTCACGAGTCAGGACATTATTAGACACGTGGATGCGGCACAATATTTTCGTGGCTTGTATGAAATTCAATGCGCCGAACATGATCGATCACAGCGCGAGAACTCCCGAATGTAGTTTCGGTCGTATTTTCGGCAGGTTTGTCGTCGAAACTGAAACTAAACCGAAACCCATTTTTTTGCCAAAACCTGACCGAAACCGAAATTTCGGTCGGACACTACTACAGGTCATCTTCGCAATCCTTATCTTTGAAACCGGTAGGAAGTACTACCAGATGAAATGCAGAATGTTTTTGCCTAGTTGTTTTGTGATCGAAATGGACGATACTTGAAAATCCATTTCGTATTCAAGTAACACTTCATTGTGATACTTTTACTGGACAGTTTACAAAATACGCAATACGTGTTCCGCTATACAATACCTTCATCACGCGTTTTTATGCGTTTATATACATTTCTATACCTATGGAAACGTTTCAGAAAGCCATTTTATAGCAGAAGATGTGTAACGATTGTTGTTGTTTTGTAAACTGTCCATTGAAATAAAATGTTACTTGAATACTAGTGGTTAGTTTCAGTATTCGAAAAAAGTTATGAGTAAACGTAAGACAAAGCAGTTTTTCCTAGTTGATATTGAAATTGTTTATTATTGGGAGAATATTAAAAACTTTCTGAGAAAGTTTTCATTCTTCAAAATAAAGAATGAACAAGTTTTTTTCGATTGTTTTACTAATTAGTTTATTCTTTTGTTCTCAAACGTGAAATTAGTGCTCTTATAGGGACTCTGAAGTATTTCCATGCCATTTAACATCCCATTTTTCTTTTCAGTTAGCGGATAACGCCCTCGACATCTTTCTTCTATCCCACTTGTCACGTCTTTTAATTTCTTTGGATATCAAGAACATTTCCGAGACGAAATTCTCTGACGAATATTCAGAAATGTTCATTTGAACGGATATCAATCATGGAAGGCTGTGGAAAATACGGTTACACTTATATAAGTTAATGTGGAAAATATTTCTCATTTTATTGTCTATTTTACTGAAAATTGATTTCGTCGAAATTGGGATCGTACCAACTCGTTTCGCATTGTAGAATACCTTCCATATTTCATACTTCTCACTGTAAAATTCATTTAGTCAATTATTAGCAACTGACTCCCAAATTCATTGAGTAATTGTCAGACCGAAGTATTACGTCAAAATACTGTAAAAATATCTTATCGCGCATATACTTGTTTGTATTGACACTTTCGGGAATAAATAGTAAGCTCGGCATTTACTTAAAACAAGATAAGTTCATTTCGAATACCAATAATCTCATTCCCGCGCAGGACCACCGAAAACAAACCGCAAGGCATTACAATAAGGGTAAGAACTTTTTAATAATTAGACAAATGTAGAAGCAATTTTCATTCGCTATACATTGATATTTAATTTTTAAAGATCAGTTCGCTCCTTTAGAAAATATGGTACTTATCATCGATACGTGTGAGCAAAAATTCAAAATTAAAAAAATCGATTGAAGTTTACCACAGAACCGATTTAATTAGGCAAGTGAATGTTCAAACTATTGCCCACCAACGTAAATAGTAACACATATTATTTCAAAGCAGTTGTCACAAAATACATCAATTGTCAGGGGGAATGCCGTGAACTTCGTTATTCATGTACTCATAGAAAGAAGAATCTGACGGACTTAAATCGAATGACTCTATAAAACGTGTTACTTCAATAATCACGCACATTTTGCAAGTAATATTGGACAATCATTTTCAGTTAATTGATCATAGTTCTCTACGATACTTGTTAGAGTTAGGTCGAGTTGGGTAGAGAGTCGAAGTCATCACCTGTGAAATAACAAGGAAGAGGAGAAAGAGAAGAGGAAATTTCAAAAATCCCAATTCATTCATTCAACTTTTGTTCGTGTTGTGTCAGAAGACACCCGATTTTCATATTCATTGTTGTTGACAAAATGGATAATTTCCACTCTTTTGATAATAAAGTATCATGATAATGACTTATTATAAAACAGAGTATTTTCGCCACTCTGTAAACGTGATAAACTCGTACACTACCGAAAGGATTTAAAAAAAAAACAACCCAACGAAAAATAAAACTGGAATTTCATGACTTCAATATCATGTGTTTCAAGACTCCACTTTGGTAATATAACTACATTTATATCGACACTCAAACGTCTCACAATCAAACATCTCAGGAATTATAACTCAATTTTTGATGATTTCAATGTCTATTATAACAGCTGGTTGAAATTATGAAGCAGTTTGCAGAGCCTATGTTTTTGCAATGATAAACATGTACAAGGATGTACATGTACAACATGGATACATTTACTCGCCTATGAAATGACCTTCTAACGACAAACCACTTTTTGATCAATACAGTTTTTGTGAAGATTTCCCCAATGTTCTTTTGAAATAAGACTCGACATTTTTATTTCACGAATTCCTCTGCTAGTATTGCTGATGTATATAAAAACCCCTAACAGAGCGTCCCAAGGATTTTTTGAAGTATATGCTTCATGCTTTCATGATGTCGCTTTTTCACTGATCAACGAAAATGTCTAAATGTCTATAATGACATTGAACACCTGTCAAGGCACGTTAAGGGTGTGTCACTGGGGTACTTTCTATCGAAAAAGTATGGCATCGTAACCATTTTAAATCTTGAAAATGTCACGACACTACTCGGCATTCCAATATGAGGCAGCTTACAAACCAAGATCTCTCAGAAATTGGGAAGTTCCAAAGTTTTATTGTGACAAAGCTTTTCAGAGATTTGGCCAAACCAGAATAATTGCGAATTCAAGAGGACATCTTCTGCCTGGAGTTACCCGACCACAAGGAAATCCATGGGGATCCTTTATTGGTAACGTAATTAATACATCGCAGTGGTTGAAATGTGATAAAACTAATGCATCATAAAGCGTATCCTTTACATTCATGCAAATATTGTCTAAGAGGATATATCAGTTTCAGAAATCAATAAGCAAAATCGAACCAACATTTTTCCTAATATGACATAAGTTGTTTCTAATAATTTTCCATTTTCGAGCTATACTTTTTCA
Source organism: Leptinotarsa undecemlineata (assembly GCA_015342065.1). Taxonomy (NCBI): domain Eukaryota; kingdom Metazoa; phylum Arthropoda; class Insecta; order Coleoptera; family Chrysomelidae; genus Leptinotarsa; species Leptinotarsa undecemlineata. The sequence continues at coordinate 7,182 of WOGP01003171.1, forward strand.
CCTATTTTCCAATATTATCACTTCTAACTACTGACTTTGGACTGCTTTTCAAGATGTCAGTGGGCATGAACACTCTTGAAATCGTATTCAAATTTATATGAGCAACTACCTTGGGTCATCATCTAATACTAATATCGAAAGTACCCTATTATACTTTATCTCATAAGTAGAATAGGAACCTCTGATACAAAGTAGATTTTATGAAAACATTTTTCTTGCACCACTTTTTACCGACGCACGTTTTAATAACCAATTTAGCATCATCAGGTGATGAGTGAAACTATATCTGACAACTAACTTGGAGCTTTTATAAAGTGCGGATGCGAATAGCTCCTCCTCTTGTATTTAAAACGGGGTAATACTTCAGACGTGGTGTATGGTCCGGGAATTTTGAAGAGTGACAGTTTTAGAATCCAAAAGCTCCAGAATGTATGCATTAGGCTCATTACGTGTACGAGGAAACGAGAACACATTTTCCGTTTGTTCGGGATGTTGGTTAGTTGAATAAAGCATTCCTAACCGTGTTAGGAATCACACGTTAAAAGGTAAGACCTCGTTAGTCCTTAGCTCGCACAAGTTTCTCAACTTCTGAGAGTTGTCGTTCGTATGGGGGCGGCAGCTAATTAACGGAAAAACAGATTTAAAAAAAAAAAATGATCATTTCATTCTGTAACATTTTTTAAAAAACTCCTTAAACAAAGTCCTCCTATCTTATCGAAAACATATCCTTCAAAACTAACGTACACCATCTTAACTGGAGATTCAGGAAACATATAACAATACCACAGCATAACTCTTCTATTTTGCGGACCGTTCACTTACCAGTTTGCCTACTCATATAATCGGATACCCATTGAATATACACCTCCGGCATTAGGAAGCTTCAAAAGAAAGTAAAAAAAAAATATCTTCTTGCAATAAATAGTTCCAACTAATCGAATAATGTCGAAATCAATTAATCTTTCTCCAAGCTCATATACAGTTTCATCCCCAAAGTATACACCATATGGGAAACTTATTTATTAAGAGTTTTTCGTCAAAAAGTTATTCCTGATAAACATTTGTGCATCTCCTAAAACCAAACATGCACCAACAAAATACAGTACAACACACGTAATATACGAGGAGCCTTGAAATATTTGATTTTGTGACAAGAGTAAAGTACTCTCATTTTGAAAACTGTCGGAAAATGTTATTCAGAAAAGTTATTAAGCATTGAAAAATACATCTGGATTTGAAGGCATGGCCATCTAAGTGAAGTTTTATTTTTTTACCAATTTTTTTAATGGGGACTACGAGAAATAAATTTTTGCTAAAACGATAAATAGACAGAATCCTGTTAGACTGTTCATTTTAAAAGCCTGTAATATTACAAATTACACAACTGTCCTGTTAACCACGGTCAATTTTTTTGAAAAGTTAGTTAATTTTCAGTTTTTGGTGTAAAGTTATTTTCATTTTTTGTTATCTGTTTAGAAAAAATCTGTTAAAAATCTGTTTATCCGTTAATCAGCTGTCGCCCCCATACGAACAACAACTCTCAGAAGTTGAGAAACTTGTGTGAGCTAAGGACTAACGGGGTCTTACCTTTTAACGTGAGATTCCTAACACGGTTGCAGAATCATTCCGGTTTCAAACAGATACATTCTCTCGAGAAAAATATCTAGTCGAGGCGGGAATCGAACCCACGGTCTTCCGATCGTGAGTCGGGCGTACTACCACCGCGGCCAATTCCACAGTCACCGAAAATTACTCATAATCATACAGTATTGTAACAAAAACCTATTATTCCATAATATCAAATCATAAAACATCAAAATAAAATAGGTATTTCTGAACAAACTCATTGATTTCCTGAAGATTTTCTTGTCCAAATTAAGTGTTTTAGTTGAATCTCAGAAAAATTAGTTTGTTCCGAGATGCCTATTTTATATTGATGTTTTGTGATTTGATATTATTGAATATTAAGTTCTTATTACAATGCTGTATAATTTTGACAAATGTTTGTTGTTAACAAAAAGTAAAAATAAGTTTGCACCAAAAACTTTGAAAATAAACTTACTTTTCAAAACAATTGACCGTGGTTAACACCATAGTTGTGTGAATTCTAATATTACAGGCTTTTAAAATGAACCGTCATATAAAGGATTCTGTCTTTCAATTGTTTTAGCAAAAATTTTTTTTCGTAGGCTCCATTTAAAGAAATGGGTAAAAAAAAATCCATTTAGATGACAAATCTAGATGTATTTCTGAATGCTGAACAACTCTTCTGAATAACATTTCCCAAAATTTTTCAAAATAAGAGTACCTACTTTACTCCTGTCACAAAATCAAATATTTGAAGGCTCCTCATATATTACGTGTGTTATACTGTATTTTGTTGATGCATGTTTGGTTGATTGTAATTGTATGGAACCATCAATAAAATGCAGTATTATCATTATTATAATTAAGATCGAAGAAAACTCATCTGAAAGAATATTATTTTCAGTACTTTTCAGTAAGGGAGATGATAGTGTTGCATCACTCGCTACCAACTTTTTTTTTTTCATTAAACGAGTGATCTTGTGATACCTCGTTTGATAAATATTTCAATTCTCTATCTGTTTAAAATCTGTTTTTCCGTTAACCAGCTGTCGCACACCTACGAACGACAACCCTCCGAATTCGAAACTTGTGTGAGCTAAGAATTAACGAGGTCTTACCTTTTAACGTGTGATTCGTAATACGGTTACTTTTTCATGGTTGAATATCGATTCAGCTCTTCCTAAGCACATAGCAGTCTTCTATCTATCCGTTTTGCAAACAAACGATAAATATCATAATTTCAAGAAAAAAGTATTCAGACCTCACTCTAGTTCATTCCAATGAATGTTTGAAATGTTACCCATTCATTTCCTCACAAACAAATTTCTTACATTATAGAATGTTTTCAGATTAATTTCATTAGGAGCACCTTCCATTCCAACCATGAGGTCTGAAATAGACTGGGGTTGTATACTTTATATTTCACGAATCCCCTCACAAAATATAAGTGTGTCATTTCAGGTGATCTAGCGGGTCATTCTAACACATCATTTTCACTCTAGTTACTCATCTTGCTGAGACGTTCCTTTAGTTGAAAAATCATTCGAGTTTGTTGACTATATAAACCGGTAGACAAGAAGAGGTAATATCTCAGAAGAGCCTACTAGATCAACTGATATGACGCATCTAGATGTTTTGAGGGGATACGTGGCATTCAAGTGTACGATACACAACTGCAGTGGTTTTTTCAACTCGATAGAAAAAGAGGTGTTTGCAACAACATAACTTCAAGGACATTTCATTCGTAGACAGATTTCATCATCGTCAGAGAGTGAGTTGAAAACATTTTGTACATTCATTGAAATGAACTGAGTGAGCTTTGAAAATATTTTTTCTTGAAATTATGATATTTATCTTTTTTTTTATCACGAAACGAATAGAATACTACCAATTATTACGGAAGCGCTGATGCGATTTCTAAAAATGGAGAAAGTGTTGGATAGAGAATTAGGATATCTATTGCCGACTTTGATATCTAGTCACGTTTTGAAGTTAGGATGGGGGACTATTTACGAAATATTGTGTTATTTCCTATGGATTTTACCTTCCTATCAATATACCTGTTATGTTACCTGGTATTCACTATGATATCTAATATTCAGTTGGTTTCTAACAGTAATTGTATTCTCTATGTTCCAAGGTATTCTCAGATTTTGGAATATTCACTGAAGTGTAAAATCCAAATATTTCAATCAGTCGAGATCTTGAGAAAAAAAAAATGAAAAAGGTAACTCTAACGGCTTCACCAATACTTCAAATCATTGTTTTGAATGGTGCATCCAAATCTTTGGTGCCATTTTTCCAATAAAATTATTCGATTATGAATAGCAGAGATTTTTTGCATAAGGTCGTTCTTAGCGTCCGGTTGCCCGGTCGTTTCTATTATATCAACAGTCTATGATGTTCCTTTTTCAATTACGTCGTCCTTAATAACGATCATCGTTGCAATCGGAAATAATTGCAAACAAATCGCAAAAAACCCACCATACTAATGAAAATTAAGGGCAAACCGAATACTGAAAAATTCAAATAGCAATTTGAGAATAATACACGTATATAAACGTATATTGTAGTTCAGGAAAAAAGACTCAACTACGTATTGACAAAGTGTCATAGTGGAAAAAATTAATTATGTAACACTAAAAATACCTTCTGTACTATAAAATTAGTAAAGTTTTGAAGTTTGGACAGATTTCAGTGGTGTCAGTTTTTTCACTCTCATTACACTTACAAAATTTTTATCCACCTTATACATATATTTTTTTTTTCATTTCAGGTGAGTACACCCCTTCAAGAGTATAAATAAGTAGACATTTTATTGGTAAGTTTTTCAATTCACGGTATTGTGATATAACAGTCTGATACGAATTTAGCCGAATTTTATCTTTCGGAATTAGGTATATAGACATGTTGTCAAATATGCCTCAAATTCATTCTATCAATTTGAATACTGTGACAAGAAAAATATCGCTCTTCCTCTCGCTCTTATTCGGAAGAACTGTTCTCACAGCAGATACTGACGTAAAAACAACCCGAGCACTTCGTCCGTTGACTGTCAGCCTTCGATAATGTCTACAGTTCACTGACGAAAAGTCAGGCATTAAAACCTGTACAACGCGGCTATGAGACCTTAAGATTTAATACATTTTTTTTTATTCATTCACTGGATAGTAAAAAAATTGAATGTGTAGTAAATTAAAACTGAAACGCAATCCAAGACAATCATCATAACATTATAATCATGGTTATCATAATACTATGAAGCCTTAGGTACGAAATTACAGAACTCTTTCAACTGTTTCTAAGAGGATGAAAATACAACTCACATTGACATTAGAAACCATCCAGGTCACCGTCCATATCGCACAGTTGTTTGAGTGATCTGCTTAAACTTCTCTCATCACATTTTTCAGAGTAATACAGTACAATTGTATTAGTTTGAAAATATCCTTATAGGACGAAACTGCAGAAACTGAAGGGTATGTTGATTATGGGTCACTAAAGGAGGATCTCTATCAACTAATTCTACCTGAATTGAGGTTAATGCCTGTGTATACACATACTTTTTCTTCAATGATTTCAAAACTGCTTACTAACACTGAATTAGCAGGAAAGAGAATCAGCATTAAACTGGATGTTTTTGAGTGCCGACGTGGAGACGGAGGAAATAAATTTGAACTTGTAACTCGAAAATTCCTCTTTTTCTTCGAAATTTTGAAAATCTGGAATAAACAACTCAAATCCAGAAATTTATACTTCAAACCCGAAATTTCGAGAATGGGGTCGAAATTTCTAGTTATAAGTTGAAATTTCGATATCAAAATCGTAAATTCAAAATAGAGAAGTCAGTATTTTGAATTTAAATCTATAAACGCGTAATTAAAGAAGTATTTATTTTATTTCACTTTCTATACTTCCCATTTTACCGAAACTATCAGATATTGAAAAACTGAAGAAATATAGGGCGTCCCTCATCGAACAGTTCTGTAAATCTCTGTAAATTTGTTATGATGCCAAAATCAGTGATACATTTCTAGGTTTATATAAAGAAAGCTATAGTGCTACATAAATCATCCTATTAATAAAATTCCTCTACTCTATTGAGCCACCACATATTTTTCAAATAGCAAAAGGGGCCTATACTTTGTGGAGTGTTTTGATCCACTTTACGATTCTGTTGTTTTCATTTTTATGAATAAATTATTGAATATTGAAGCTGGCCATATTACATATCCACCATATCACAGATATACAATAAATTTTCGTTTCCCAACGTATATTTTCATTATTAACCAACATTATCATTAATTCCGGCCAATTCGCCCCCTAGGAAAATCATCGTTCAAAAATAAGCCAAAGGGACAACATCGTGCAGAGGTGGCCCTTCTTGATGAAATATCAATTCATTTTCTGGAAATTTGTCATCTTTATATAGTACTTGAGATGCACTCTTTGGATCCTTTGATGTAGTAATAAATATTATTGGAGTTTGTTCCCAACACCAAACCGTTATTTTAACACATCGACACGTGTTTTGATCACCAAGATCACCATCTTTAAGAAAAATATTAAATCAACTATTTGATTGTTCTTTTGAAGATGATCACTTATCAAAACTGTTACCAAAACACGTGTCGAGGTGTTGAAATAACGCTTTGGTGTTGGGAAGTAATATTCATCTTTTCATAGTATATCAGTTATCTTGGAGATGATTTCATCGTAAAAAGTTGTGAATAATTTTAACCATTGAGATTACCATTGATTGCATACCCCAATAATATGAACCCAATAATATGACCTAGCTTGCATATTAATTTTTTCAGGTTACTGCATACTCGGTTTCCGAAAGGAACGTGTATTAGTATCGCTCAAGTACCAGCAATTGTGTCTATTCGCTTCATCTCATCATCAAAATGAAAAAATAAAAACCAGAGAGATGGATATTGTACATCAAATTTCTATTCTAATTCATCATGTCGCTGAAATATTTAGACACCAAGAATCTAATATATTTATTTGCTGACTACAACACATTTGTCTCGTCATTCTATTTAGATTCCAAAACATCGGCTATGGAGGCACATCTTCACCGGCAGGTGTTATTTATTTTATAATATCAAAATTAGCCATTACATGGATATGATTTTTTGTTCCGATCGCTCTAAAATGCATTACAAATATGGCGCTGCAGCGTGTACCGAATGGTCTTGTTGAATTTTGTATGTGTCATAGACCAGTAGTTCCCAAACTATGGGTCGCGACCCACTAGTAGGTCGCTGGAGCAATTTGGATAAAGGATAGGGGAGAGTATTTGGTTCTTTCAAACATAGCCTTAATAGAGCTGATGGGGTTTTCAACCACATATTTATGTGAGAATATTCTGCACTTTGGTTTACTTGAAAAATAAATATAGAAATAGGCTTGATGTGAAAAGTTACCTGCGTTTAAAGCAGGTAAGATTCTGAAGAGAAAGTCTTTTTTCGTATTGTATTTTATCTTCAATCATATTTTTTACTATCTTCATCATTTTTTTAGAGGTGTATTCCTCAATAGTGAATTTTCACGAAAATAATAATAAAAATATTATTAGTAATGATAATTATACTTAATATTATTCAATGAAGGTGGATCTTCAGGCAAAAAAGTTTGGGAAACGTTGTCATAGATTATAACTACTGTAAAAAAGGTTGACGATTTGAACAGATTTTGGTTCGAGCATAATTTTGTAATATATTGAAATACGAGCTTCATATATTTTGTAATTTTGAGTACGTTTTCGAACTATTCAGCGAACGTTCATGGTACAGGGTACGAGATAATTCCACCTCGATATAGTAAGATGTCGATCGAAATGATCTATGTTAACTATTTATCTATCTGAGAAATGTGAGTTATCGCTTTTGCCTAATCAGCAAAAGTAAATGAATTATCATTCTGTTAATATTTTTTATTTTTCATATTTTTCCAAAATCATTTTCATTATTAATACTTTTCAACTATGTGATGTTTTCATTATCGAAGGTACATGGGACATGCCGAAATACATCAACAGAAAAATGGCAGACTCGTTAAATGGAACCGAGGCTGCCAAGGAAATTAAAAAATGTAGGAGTAATCGAGTACATCAGGAAAAACATAGTCTTGATTCTAAAAGAAAATTACACAAATTGATACATATCGATGCTACTGATAATCCACCGCAAAATATAACAGTTCCGAAAGTTTCGGAAGCAGACTCTAAAATTATCCCCGAAAAGGATATTATTGCTAAAGAAGAAGTACACGCAGAAGGTCAGCCGTCTCCTCAGAAGAGGATTTTGTGCCCCATACACGATTTGTATGATTCTAGTGGATATAAATAAAATGGTATGCAGTACGATTTGTTTGTTTTTAACATATATGAATTGAGCTTCTCTGTATTCTTTTGGTGGTTTTTGAAAATTATCAAAAAAGAAAACAAAATTGGCCTTCTTTTCATGAAATTATAAGAAAACATGGGATAAGACAATGGAGCACATACTAAAGTGAAGAGAGTAGTAACAGAAAAAATGAAAATTATTTTGTAAAAATGGTTGTTAAGAAAATTGTAATTTGTGTTTGATATAACTCATCCTCCACCATGAATAAATATATATACAATGTGACCCATTTTTAATGGAAACACCCCTCTAAAATTTCAAGTTGTGAATCGATTTTAATATTTTTTTTTTATGTCAAGTACTGAAAGGTCTACCTTGGGACAAAATTTAAAATGTTTATTAAAGTTTCAGGGCATACTACGATATTTTTTCTTAGTCGAAAATCGGG
>WOGP01003172.1:0-15574 GCA_015342065.1 Leptinotarsa undecemlineata
ATAACAAACGTCAGGTGTAAATTAAGTAATGCCAATTTTCTGAAAATGTTCACTAACTGATATTTAATTATTCTAAGATGTTACTCATTTCATAGATAAATTACTACAGAAACACTCCAAAATTTGAGAAATAAATTTGTAAATAGACTCAATTATTGTCAGGAACTGTGGGATGTACATCTATTGGGATAAACTGGAAAGTTTTGATTAATTTTGAAATTATGTTTATTTTGTGTTCGCAGAATCTGAACAGAATATAAAACTGCTAATTACACAGGATCGATTTGTCCATTTCTCAAAAATATAAAAAATTCTAGATATAAAATTGGAAGACCATGGAAAATATCATGAGATTTCCGTTTTAGAACCTTCAGGAACTCTTTTAGTAATAGTACTCTGAAACAATTTTTTTTTGTAAAATCATGTTTTTGAATCGATCATTTATCTCAGAATCTTCTCAAAAATCTGTTCAAATACAATAATATTATTTATTTGGTGTATCCATTTTTGTATATTTGTGAAATATACAAAAATATATGAATGAATGGAAAAAATTAAAAATTACTAGAATAAAACGTGTCTGGAGACTGTATCAAAGAGAGATACATACGTATAAAATAAATATTAATCGAGTAAATCATCTACAAACCTCACATCAGTGCAGGAAAGATCCGACCCAACAGCAAAGTGCCTGGGACTCCATTAATTTCAACGCGTCTCGACTGCCGCTTGGGGCTTCGTTCACGAGATGGGACTTTTACTAGTTAACAATCTTTCTCTTACATGAAGGTTTCATTCATGCACTCGAGCCGTGTTGAAATTAATCGACTCAAGGCACTTTTCTCTTTGGGTCAGATCTGTCCTACACTGATGAGAGGTAATGTCTCGAAACCAGTTTGTAGGTGATGTACTCGAATAATTTCGGCTTGGTCATGCTGCTGGATGATGGAGAAACATCTGTAAGACTAACCTCTGTGAGTTATCTTGCATAAATATCTGTCAAATGTCCAGTGTGGTATTAATGGAAAGTAGCTGATTAACGGAAAAACAGATTTTTTAAACAGTTGTTTTCCGACTGATACCAGAACCTAGTATGTAGATAGTTGGGAGAGATGAATGTTTCCAAATTTTATTTTGAAGTATTTATTTTTTTATCACTAGAGTAGATATATGAACACTAATTTTTTTGAAACTTTTCTGCACCTAAGGCTAATTACCAATTCATAATATCATCAGAAAATGATTAACACTTTATTCGATTCTGAGATTGTTTTTTCAGTGTCCAAGCTAACACTAAAAAGAAATTTTAAGAATATATAGAGAACATTGCAAAAACATAACAATGGAAATATTATTTTATGGTACTTGAAGAAGACTGTTAATGCCTTTTACAAGATGGTAATAACTATTCTTCATTTCGAGACATTAAAGGTTATAGAATCCCTTCATATAATCCTCCACTTGGTCTATCCAACACTTGATGTATTTGATGAAACACTTTGTCGGTGTTCTGGATGTGTCACTACAGTTCTAAAATTCAAAGAAGTTGTTGATAGGTAAAATTCATCAGCGTCTACTTCTTCTCCGGAGGAGGGTGTGGGAGAAATTGATGGAGGTGAAAGAACACGATCTTCTTGTTCTTGTAGAATATTGCGGAATTCTTGAATTGACTCATTCAGAGTCCATAGCTGGGAGAGGACAGTAAGGTCGAGTTGTCGAAGATTGAACTATAATAATAGTAAAAGACATCTTTAGCAAATAATGGAAGTTTGGGTTAATATTGTTGTAAACCATTGGCTAATTCAACTAGTGGTGTTGTTATTCAAATTCAAAGATTGGGTTCAATTATGCTTCTTTTTCATTCATTGTCACCGATAAGTGATATTGTATAAAAACATGGTGCCTTCTGAAGATTACAATAATTTAGAGTGTGTTGAAATGCTGTTAAACTGAAGGAATAATATTCAGTGCATAAATTGTGGTGAATTGTTTCACTATAGTTGTGTTAAAGTGAAAAAACATGAATTTGTCATTGAAAAGTTTTCAATGTGATTTGGAAGGGGCAATAAAAATTCTAATCTCAGCAATATTTCAAATGAGCAGTGAGAAATACATTCAAAATTCTTCTCGGAACGATAATTCAAGAATTGGAAGATACATTTTGAATATAACAATTGTTTGCTTTAAAAAAATTGTGATTTATTGAAAAAAAAACATGACATCAGTAATAAAAGTTGCTGAAGGTCAACTTCTAACGACAACAACAAGCAAAAAACTAACGAAACAAACACGAGTGATAGAAGTGATAGAGATACATATGCAGTCAAACCTGGAATATCAGACCAAGAGTTGAATCAGATAAATACAATAAGAAGAACTGTAATTCCTTCAAGTAATTTGAATATAAACCTCAACGAAATAGAAGCTGCAATAAATAATGCAGTGATGCAAAATAAAACGACCGAATTACAAAATCACATTGACTCAGCTGATGGGTGGAAGTCACAAAAAAGAAGGCGTTTTTCTCATCGGTGGTTATAGTGAAGATACAGCCTCAAAATTAGTGACTTTATATGTATCAAGATTGAATCCAAGTACGACGCCGAATCAAATTAAAAAGTTACTTTGTCATAGATTTCTTGGAGTAGAATATGAACCCCATGGGCAGCGTGAAGTGTCGCCGGCTGGAGCATTAATATCATTTTTACAGAGGAAGAGGATGCTGCAGCAAAACTCCATAACATAATTTTCAAAGAAATGAGTTGAAGGGTGTTCTCAATTTTTCATAGTACAACTTATTTGTACAACTTATAATTTTGCTATCAATAACAACATTTTTCCCAAAGACGAGTTATAATGCCGAGTTTCAAGAAGACAGACAGGCATACTGTTGAGAACTACCTCTTGGTAGTACTGAATTTAGCAATTTTCAACATGACTTCCTTTAACATACATCCACAGTAACGGATCTGTGCGATTTTTCTGAGCCTACATCCATTGTAATATTAAATGAAGAGCGAATAGACGTTATCTACACTGATTGTGAAAAATATTTCGATAAAGTTTATCATACAATTCTATCAATCCTTGTTGCAACTTCAGTTTTTCAGAAACAGCATTTATATTTATGAAATTTCATAGAACAAAGGATACAATCAGTCAAAGGAAATTCCCAATCTCACAAATAAGGTGTGCTCAAACAAATTGATTGCAATAGATGATTTTATTGCATTGCAAAATGATTTGAATGGAATTGTAAAATGGTTCGGTGAGAATAATATGAAAACCAAAACTTATGAGTGCTCAGTTATGACATATGCTCGGAAACAAAATGTTATTCTTAATTACTGTGCTATAGAAGGGACAAACAATAAAAAAACAAACCAGATCAAAGATCTAGATGATAAATAGGGTTATATTTTTAGGAGTGACTCATTTTTTGAGAAAGTTTTTGGCTTTCTACTACTCCATCTTGATACAAAAAATGTGGGAATCTTCTAAAGAATGGAAGGAAGTAATCAATTTCAAATAAGTAACTTTATACATAGATCAAATAGGTGAATGAATGACATAAGTACATCAAACTTATTCCATGACATAAAAATCGTAATTCACGAATGAATTGTGTGCTTTTTCATATAATGATATCCAGATTGGTACTCATGAGCCCTAAGGCAAGTGTCTTACGGCGAAACATCGATGTCTACCAGTGAGGATAACAGTGTTCCATGTAAGTGCAATTTGTCACCATTCATTTAAAGAACTCCTGTGAATGATATCTGATTTTATGCCATAACGAATGTTTGGAATACAAACTGAGTATAGAAAAGGATCTTCTATATAAGTCAGTGTTCATATAAAAGTATTTGTTTCGAAAGAATTTTCTTCTTCCGTGTAATTCAATATTTATGAGAAAGTAGCCGTTTCAGTAGGGCGTTTTTCCAGATTGTGTATGAAAGTTACTTCTTTGTATGATCTACACATTCACGTATAGAATTACTTATTTTCAAACTGATTAATTCCTTCCTTTCTTTGGAAGATTCTCACATTTTTTTATATCAAGATGGAGTAGATAGAAAGCCAGAAACTTTCTTTCCCGGAAATTTATCACTCCTAAAAATATAACCCCTTCAGTTCAAAAAAGATCTACAACTTTTGTTTTTACAATTTTTTCACATAACCCCAAAATTTATTTGAAAAATTTAAATAAGCAAGTTTTTGGTTTTTTATTTTCATCTTAATCATGTCCCAACAAACACTAATTTATTTGATTAAAAATATTTGTTTTTCACCTTATTTTGACTCAATATCGAAAAAGCACCCTAATTTTCAATCGAAAAATCTCGAATCAAAATATCAGCTTCTTACAAAAAGTCGGTGTGCTTTTTCATTGAAATCTCTACTTTCTGCTGGTGTGAAAAAAATATACATTACTATAGCAAAAAATGTTGTCAGAAAATGCAGAATATTTGAAATAACTGGAATTCGATTTTTTTTTAAATCTTCATGTACAATGTCATCAAAAATATATGATTGCTGCAATTTTATTCAGTTTATTTATTGAATTCTAATTACATTCATGTCATATAAAAAAATTCTCATAAAATAGAAATATACATGTAAATCGTACAATTTATATACTTCATTCTGATTGCGTTATTAATTTTAATATTTTCAAATACGTTGATCTTTGGGAAAGAAAGTTTTTGGCTTTCTACTACTCCATCTTGATACAAAAAAATAATAATAATGGAATCTTCCATGTATAGAGTTACTTATTTACAAATTGATAACTTCCTTCCTTTCTTTGGAAGATTCCCTTATTCTTTTTTTTGTATCAAGATGGAGTAGTAGAAAGCCAAAAACTTTCTTTCCCAAAAATTAATCACCCCTTCAATTGAAATATAATATTTCATCAAAAAAAGAGACGATGATGAAAATGAAAAATGTCAAGAACGGCTGTAATAATTTTAATGATTTTTTGTTTCGGATCCGTCTTTGTCGGGAATAAAATAATGAGTATTAAAATAGGACATTTTATCGATAGAAATAATGGAAATAATAATGAAAGAATTCTTTTTGGATTTGTCTCCGTCGGAAGTAGGATAATAAATATTGAAAAATGAGATTTCATCAACAAAAATAATAGTTATGATAAAAATTAAAAAACCCAAGAACGGCTGTACCAATTTTTATGATTTTTGTGTTTTTGGATTTATCTTTATTCGACGGGTCCGCTAACATATGATAAAAGTATAACTGATGATCGATGTACATAGAAGATATTTAAAAAATTTGAAAGCGGTCTTTATTAACGAAATATAAAATACATTCCTGTATAATGAAGTGTATTTTCTGCATCGGCGTGCGAAAAGATCAAAAAGTGTCGTTGTTTTTTTCGCTATGTGAAAAAGTTCAGCGACATTATTACCTTGTGGTGGGTATGAATTTGGGTTATCGGCACTATACAGTGAAAAATCTGTCGACTTTATATTGTACTAAGTAAATTTCATTCAATAATGTTTGATTTATATCGAGAAGTTCATGAATGAAAAATTCATGTTAATTAAAAGAATCGAGTAAAACATTTTTTGACACTTAATTCTATAAAAATACTATTCGAGTGATTTGACTCAATCTTTGATGAACTATGTTTATAGTAATAGTGAATTAGTTTTTCTATAAATCAAATAAATTACAAAATTTTGTAGATCTGGGGAAACCCAAAAACTGAATTTCACGCGAACAAACTGCAAGCAATAGCTAGTTTTTTAATTTTATTACATTTGGTACATAATAACAAGTTGCTCCAATAGGAGAATAATTAGTGAAATTGAATGATGAATGTATTTTCTATGAAATCTTTTGTTCTATTGAAAGTGTCATAAAAAGTTTCTCTTCTGAAAGATATGATTTTTTAGTTATTGGTACAAGATTTGTATATTCAAGCTTTTGAAATTAGAATTATCGTTAAATAGTTTTTGCTTTAGATACATCATTTGAATGTTCAATAGTGTATCAAATAAAATTAATGAAAGATAATAATGTTAGAAGTTATCGAAAAGCTGCTGGGGAGTCTTGATTCCATATACACATCTCTAGTGAATAAGCTCAACAGGAAAATTGGTTGTATGAATTGAAATAAACTGGGCCAAATGGGAATACTCATAATACAACAAAACAATTCATGATATAATACCTTACCCAGTGCGGCTCTTAGACTTGCAATGGGTGCTTATCGAACTACCCCGGTTGAGAGTCTATATGTCGAAGCCAACGAATCACCCCTGAATCTAAGACGTCAATACCTCAGCCTAACGTATGCATCCAAAATATATACAGATAATAATCATCCAACTTAGGAACATACATTTTCGTAAGTTTCTTGTAGAAATTCCCAACATACCTAATAAAAGAACTAGAGATCCATTCATTGTACGAGTCAAAAATCATGGGTTCACTTTCTCCCTGTAATACTTCCCTCACAACATTTCGTAAGTCCACTACCTCCAACCCGGAATTCCTTCAAAAATGTTTCGAAATAGAAACTAAGTACAGTGGGTTCAACATTCTCTAAAGTGATGCATCTAAGACACATGAAGATGAACCAGTTGACGCATCAGTTATTTCAGGGACCAACAGGGACCAACATCGATAAGTTCAGTATGCCTCCAGAATGCTTAGTTTATACGGGCGAACTACATGCCATAGCGAAAGCGATTAAACTCTCTACAAACCTCAACGCTAAAGATTCGGTAATATTCACTGACTCCCTGAGCTCCTTACAGAGCATTAAACAACCCTACACAAAACATCCCATACTGAAGAATATTACGACACAATTATTTGAGATGAGGCTCCAAGAAAAAATATCGAACTGGTGTGGATCCCATCCCATATAGGCATTTCTGGTAATGAAAAGGCCGACGTGGTTGCAAAAGAGGCCAGTACAGACCCATCTGCCAAAATTATATCAAAAATACCATATACAGACATAAAGCCCGTTATTAAAACCTATATACGGAATATTTGGCATGACAGATAGCATGAATATCAAAATAACAAGCTTTTGCTAATGAACCCGAATCTGAATCCCGTCCAATACATGGGGATGTGTAGAAGGTACCAGGTATTCTCACCACGCTCCGCACTGACCATACCAAGCTAACACATCAACACCTCCTTTAACGAGATATGGCCAGAAAATGTGAAACCTGCCAAACAAACCTTGATGTAAACCACATTCTGCTGAATTGTCCATCTTACCAACGGCAGAGACGTGCTATCGGCCTACTAGGTGACCTACGAGCAATCCTCACCCCACAGAACATTGATAGACTGGTTACTTTCCTAAAGTGTGTAAATATTGTGTGACATATAGAATGTATCGAACCCCGCTAATGACTCATATGGTTGATGCGGTGAACTCGAAATTGAAAAAAATCATGATGTAGTGAAAGAAATGAGTTGATCGAATTAGATTTACGTAAATGAAAAGTATATCTTTGGAGATTGGTTGATGCGGTATGATGATATAGTATGTAGTGAAAGAAATGAGTTGATCGAATTGGATTTACGTAAATGAAAAGTATATCTTTGGAAATTGAAACCAAATTGGAATCATTCTAGCCAGAGGTTTCACATACTTTTGATGGGGTGGGGAGGCTAGGGTATTACTGTTGACTACAAGGTGGAAGTTAAAACAACGGGATATTCTTTTGATGATGAGGCGATATTCACACGAACTGTAGGGTTTCATCACAAAATTTTGGGCTTGTGAGAATTTGAAATGCAGTGCATATTGCAGGAGGTCATATTCCCATAATGAGAATACTTAAAATATGTTTAAAAAAACAACTCTCAAATATGGAAGGTTTTCTGAATTTTTCGAAAATGACGAAAGAAGTTATTGAAGACACAGTTGTTCTAAAATAAATAAAAAGTTTCGGTTGACTGAAAATAATACAATAATATTCAGATGGAATGTATGTCTGATAACTCGAGCAATGTCTTGAATTATTGATTAATTACAAAAGCTGAAAATGATTCAGTAGTGATCAAAAGAATGCAAAACATCGTCGGATAGAGGCGGCGGTGTCCCGCCAATTTACACTTTGAAAAACTGAATAAATATTGAAAAAAGGCTTGGAGCAACTCATTTTCGTGAGGCCTGAGTAGGTCATTGCTGAGAGTTCAAGGTATAATCTTCGTCCTCGCAGTCAAGCACAGATATATAATGGAATTGACCGAGACTTGGTGACAATCCATAACTAAAGTGTCTTTACTCAAAGTTAAGACATGTTACAATAAAAGTTACAATAATAAAAAAAAACAATATAACAAGATCATTATAGAGTTTGAAACAATTATCATTTCATAAGATCCCAAACAACTTTTGGGATCGAATATAATTTTCTGATTAGTCATAATTCGCATTCTTTGCTTCGTTTTGGTTTTTCATCCATTAAGTTGTGACTTGTTCAGACACGGCTAGTTTAAAAAGTATCCATAATCAAATTCAGTTTTTGAATACTTTTTCAATAAAAAAAATGTAGGGGTGGTTAAAGTTGAAGTGACACATCCTGCATAATAGTTCTGATTTGGTTCTACTAAGCCATATCTTAGTAGATTCAAAAATTGAATGGACGAATCACAATATCTTCATGAACGGTGAATGGGGAATAGTATTTGAGATATGAGGATTTTGACAATTTCAACTTTTCCAAAATGAATGTTTAAATTTTTTTTCCTGAAACTAGAATTATTTGTTATTCTAATGAGCAATCATTTGTGTATACGTTTCTGAAAACTATACACTATACACCAAAAGATTGACTGGCGATTGAAGTTGAAGTCGTGTTCATTTTTGTTTCCAGTAATATATGATTGACATCATAATACTGTTTCAAAATCAAGTATATATTCACAATGAAAAAAATATTTGAATACGATATAGGCTTTCACGGCTAGCGTTAATGTTTTGATTAGCTTTCGGCTTTTGCCGTGGACTTCTTTGATTATAAACTCCAAACATTTCAACTTCAACTGCGGCAGTCATCTTCAGTGGCTTGGTCGAACTACCCTTTTCGACGCATTTACTGAAACTGAAGCTCTTATTTCGGCCATGTCATTTATTGTGCTAATTTTCGTGTACTTTCTGTAATGGCGGGTTCGCGCGTATTTCCATCGCGATTTGGGTCACTTGGCTTCGTTTTGGCGCTTTTCAATGCTGTGTGCCAGATCTTTGATTGATATATTTTATCTTCCTTTCTGTTGAAGTTATCTTGGTGTTTGTTTATTTCTATGGTTTCTAAATACATTCTTGTTGAATGAGGATCCGACATTGCTAGCCTCTCAGTATTTTCGAACATAATGTTGTGTTCCCCGTCGGACAGTGCATGTTTAGCGACTGCCTACTTCCAAGTCTGTCCCAATTGGCAACTCCGCTTGTGCTCGACTACGCGGGTAACAATTATTTTTTTCGTCTGACCAATATAGACTTTAACCACAGTTACACGGAATACTTCCGCTGATTTGAGTTGTTCTCTGTTGTCTTTTGCTGATCTCAGATACTCCGTTATTTTCTTCTTTGGTTTGAAGACGAAGTTTTCTTTGGAATTGTCTCCATTCGGTTGGTAACACCTTCTATGTATGGCAGATAGACAGTGTCTTGGGGTTGATCTAACTGGTGTTTCTCTCTTTCTCGCTTGGAAGCGTAGCGCGAATTACCGCAACATACCTTTTTTCACTTATTCTCAGAGCTGTGTTCACTAGGGTGTTGATGACAGTTCGTTCCTCTATTGGATGATGGTTGGATCCACTATGTAGGTATATCGATCTCTGCGGTTTTCTTCCTGTACACCTTAAGGCCTATTTGTTTACCTTCCCTGATGACTATGTTACGTGATTTTTGGCTTTTATTAGTAAGCGATAGAACAGTTAAGGTGTATGTACCGACTAATGTCTCAGTGGAGTCGGGTGTGGGTCTAATTATTATTAGACAAGAAAATGTATGAGAGGGCGCCAAGTGATTTACAACGAAATAAAACATACACCTCTTTTAAAACTGAAATCACTAAATCCAATTGGATTACTTGCCATAATATGGGTTAGTTGAAATTTAAAAAAAGTGGTGATTAGTTTTCTATAATAGCAGTAATATATTATAATACAAATTATACAAAATTTAGAGGTAAATGCAAAAAAAGTCTCTAGAGAACGGTTCTAGAATAAAGTAAAACTAAATCAAGCTAAAAAAAATACTCGGTTTGTTCATGCACAGCATGATGAATGATAATAATGTTTATTTGCATGATAAAATAAAATATTACAAAACCAATATCACATGCAAAAATAATAAATGAACAGAAAAATCACAGAAGCAATTCAAACTGCTTGTACGTGATATAATGACACATCCGGGTGAAGTCATATTTGGATTTTTGTTAAGTCACATGGTAAATTTCACATTTTTCATACTCATTTGGAATTCATGATATTACTGAAAATATTACGTCCTGTCTTGAGAATCCACTCAGTTGAAAAAATTTTAATTTTCTAAATTTTTCAATATTCTGAATCTCATGAGGTAGGTTATTTGCTTGTATATTCTAGGTGCCAGGTAATTGACACTTCGTTGTCCGATCGTTTTGTTACATCGGGGTGAAAATAAAGAATAATTACTTCGTGTGTTATGAGCATGTTCGTAAACTTGCAATGAATTTTTTTATTTTCAATGAATGGTAATATTTTCATACAGAAAAGTTGTCTGATGTCCATGATTTGAGCTTCTTTATATAAGAGATATCTACTATAATTACGTGTCTTGCCAAATATTAGTTTAAGAATCCATTTTTGAACCACATTTACGTTTTCTGTAAAACAGTCACTATCACCCCCCCCCCATCCTAGGATTCCGTATGTAAGTTGTGACTTTATTAGTCACAACATTTTCAATTGTCCGATGCTCATAAATTCTTTGAGATATCTGAATTTAGGAAAAAATCCTCTTAATTTTATGAGAAATTGTTTCATATGTAAATCTCTGCTGAAGGGATTTGTTTGTTCAAATCTACTTTGAGAGGACCTAGGCTCGGTAATACGCTAATATAGGGTGTGAATGGTAAGTACCCAGTTTTTCTGTAGTTAACAGTTAATTTATTGAATTGGAACCATTTCGAAATGGAACGGTTTGTTTCATATTTTGCCAAGTTAAAGAGTTATACAAAGGGGCAGTATCATCGGCAAAACTGACAGTTTGACCAGTGGTATTCAAAGAATAATAAGTGGCCCCAGTACAGGTCCTTGAGGAAAACTATAGGATACAGTTCTGGGAATACTCAGGATACCATCAATTTCAACACTTTGTCACGATCTGTTGAATAACTTGACAAAAGATCGTATTATTCCCACGGATACCATAGTCATTCAGCTTTCGTAAAAGGCTTTTGTGACATACAGTGTTAAAAGCCCTAGAGAGGTATATGAATTTTCCAAGTATGGGTATTTTTTATCTAGAGGGTTATACACAATTGTAGTTAGTTTATAAATGGCATCCTTGGTTGTTCTGCCTTCTATAAAACCGTACTGAAATTCCGACAATAATTTAAATTTCTTCAAAAACTTAGTCAGTCTAATTTTTATTAATCGTTCCAAAATTTTAGAAATATCAAACAGTAAAGAAATTGGTCTATAATTACTGATTTTTAATTTATCTCCATTTTTATATGAAGATTTTATCAATCCATATTTCAGAACCTCTGGAAAACACCCAGAGTCGAAACATTTGCTACATTAAAATTTTGAGCGGAGAGCATATCTCATTCGCTACTTCTATCAGAGTGTCTGATCGGATATTATAATATTCGGGTGATTATCTTGGTTTAAATTTTTTTATTGTTTCCATAATTTCGAGCTCATTCGTAGGGTATAGGTACATTATGTGTTCCAGATTGACAGATTCAACTCTATAATTTTGTATATTGTTTGGTATATCGTTTGCCAAGTTTTTTCCCAATTTGCTATAATGCTTTTTGAAATTATCGGCAATCTCCATTTTTCTGTTATGATAGACCCATCATCCGATTCAATTTGTTCAATAACTTTTTTTTGTTAATTTTCTCCATACACGTTCTTAATGAACTACCAAATAGCTTTGGAATTATTTTTCTTTTATTGAATTTGTTGTAAATAGAATGGTTTCTTAGCTACCTTGACGAGTTTGTTGAGCTTATTTCTGTATGCTACATATGTTTCTTTCAATTCGCTGTTAATTGGATCTTACAATGACATTTGATATAATTTTTGTTTCACATTTATGGATTAAAGTATTGCTGGGTGAGCTAATTTTCCTAATGTAAATTTTTTCTTTTAATTTTTACAGTATTTATGTTTTTTCCTATATGATACTTCAATTTTTCGATGCCATTTGGTCTACATGATTTTGAGAGTTTATATCGTTCCAATTTTATGCTCTCAAATCTACTTTGAGCTGATGACAGTCAATGTATGTTTTATAGATATCACTTCGACATACAATAGGTGAACTTAGAGATTTCATTTTAAGAACAATGGGATAGTGGTCCGTTATATTTTATCGAATTATGAAAGATTAAATTTTTTTCTGTATTCTCTTAGTTTTGTGTATCACGAAGAAATGGTCCAAACTACTATTGCTTGGCAATCTAGTATAATCATTTATAATAGAATCGTACCCGAAATTACTAAATACAGTTTTGTATTCTTCGACATAATATTTGTCACCCAATAGATTTACATTCAGATCTCCTGTGATAACATCAATATCATTTTGCTCTTGTTGTTCTGAGTATTTTATTAATTCAGAATTAAATATTTTTTGCACACGTTCTAGGGGAGCGGTATATGGCTGTAATGGATATCTTCATTTCATTCAAAATTGAAATTCTAATGACTTGTATTTCACCAATTTGAGTCTTATTTGTTGAAAAGTTTGGACTGCCTTCAATGAAAGTAACTATGACATCACGTCTTGGTGGGGGGTGAGCATCGGGAAATTAGGGGTTTCAAGGCAGTTGGAAGTTTTTGACCGTCATCAGGTTTGTTCAGGCGAAAAGGTCGCTTTTCAATTTCAATGGCCTCGCGAATTATCCGAGCTTGTAGTGTTTTCCCTGTGGCGATGGTCTTAGTGTTAGCAAAGTCTATGTTGTGTCCTGGTTCTTGATAATGCTTTAATAGGCCTGAGGATAGGTCTGACTTTCGGAGAGCAAGTTGATGTTCGTATACTCTACTTGTCACACGTCTCTTATTCTGGCTTACATATGTTCTATTACAATCGGAGCATGGAATTTCATATACGCCCTGAGATTCATTGATAATTTTGTCTTTGGGTGAACGAAGGAAAATGTAAATTTGATTATTGGCGGTGAATATCGTTTTTATGTCTTGTGTTTTGAGAATTTGGCCTGTTTTGTCAGTTATATCTTTAATGTAGGGACACCGCTTTCTACCTACCTCTCCGATACCCCACTGGACAAAAAAGGACTACAAAATTGTATCTAAAGGTTTCAATTTTTCTATAATTCCCACTTCAATTCTAACCGAAACACTGATCACTCAAATAGAATCTGCTATTTCTCACCTTCCTAAGAAGAAACTTCCGAAGAAACTCGACAAGATATCGCTACTACTCTCAGGAGGGCGAAACTTCCCAAATCCAACATCACAACGGCAGAAAGACATTCTCCCAAAAGTCTTCACAATAACCCAGACCCGATCATCCTCCCAGCAGACAAAGGCAACGCGACAGTTATTCTCAACACCTCTGACTATGTTGATAAAATGAGTACACTACTCGATTCCCCAGAATATCAACCCAGCGATAGATACCCAACAATATATTTGGCATAAAACCTGGCTAAACATCTTGCAAACACTCTCCAACCTCTTGCAGAACAGTCCTCGTCATACGTACGAAATTCATTTCACTTCATTGAAATCCTCAAAAACCTCAACATCCAACATACTGACATCCTTGTGAGTTTCGACGTAGTGTATTTATTCATGAATATTCCCGTATCAGACACATTGAAAATTCTCGAAACGCAAAACCAAATTTCCAAAAGCACCCTCAACCTCATCAGTCATTGTATGTCCAGCACATATTTCCTCTTTGCAAACCTCAAATGCAAACTCCCACCATCATCCAGCACAAACCAACTCCGTTTTGAATTATCTCATCCGTAGATCTATTAACCTCACAGATCACCACAACAAACCACAAGAGCTAGCCCAACTCAAATCAGCTTTCCTTCCAAATGGATTCACAGACCATCAAATTGACAGATCCATCTGTCGTCAACAAACTTTTTCGTCCAATCCCAAAAATCCAAAAGACAACAACGTTCCCTACAAAGCTTTTCCTCCCTACATTAAAGGTGTAACCGACAAAATTGGGCAATTCTCAAAAAACAGGACATAAAAACGATATTCACCGCCAACAATCAAATTTCCACATTCCTTCGTTCACCCATGGACAAAATTATCAATAAATCCTAGGGTATATATGAAATTCCATGCTCCGATTGCGACAGAACATATGTAGGCCAGACTAACAAACGTGTGACAAATAGAGTATAAGATCATCTACTTGCTGTCCGGAAGTCAGACTCATTCTCAGCCCTATCAGAACATCATCAAGAGACAGGACACAACATAGACTTTGCGAACACCAAGACCATCGCCACAGCGAAAACACTACAAGCTCGGATAATTCGCAAGACCGTTGAAACCGAAAAGCGACCTTTCTGCCTGAACAAACGTGATGACGGTCAAAGACATCCAACTACCTGGAAACCCCTAATTCCCCGATTATCACCACCCACCAAGACGTCCGGTGTTGGTAATCACCCGAAGCCCACTTTTCCGCTTCAGTGGCTTCCGCCGATATAAATTCCACCGAATACCCATCGACACCTCAGTTCAAACTAAGGAGTAGGCAGATTGAGACCTTAGAGAGAACTCGCGACGAGTTAAAAAATTAAAAATCAAACTCTGCTCTACTTTGCCAAGCTTCCGCTTTTAATGGGAAGCTTCTTCAGCGCCTATAATTTAATGAGTTATGAATTTTTTCGCCATTGAATAACATTAAAAATCATACTTACAGTGAAAATGAGTGAAAAACAATAATTGAACATATAAATTGACGAAAAAAGTTAACATGTATAGGATTTTTTTGGGTTTGACGAATGTCATACCTTCACATAAATGTCATTTTTCAATGGATATAATGATTTCATAATTTTTTACTCTGAGGAAAGTGTTATTGATTCATAAAATTTTCATGTTTTTGATGTAGTTCCAGTAAGTTACTATATATACTGCTGATATTATGAATGTCAGTTTTCTTATTCATACAATCAGAAGACTTATTAATTTCAACCATTTCAAGAAAAAGGCGTTTGGAAATATTTTTTCTGTATGTAAAACTTTGATATTAGATTAATTTGGTTTCTGTTTCTATAGAATGTTGTTGTAGTGCACATGATTTCTTATCAAGCTTCATATCACTTTTATGCGAAGTAATTCTATCATTAAG
>WOGP01003173.1:0-15572 GCA_015342065.1 Leptinotarsa undecemlineata
GTTAACAGACGGAACTGTAGATATTGGGGCAGAGAAAATCCTCACTGGATGTGTGCAACTCACACTCAATATCCTAAAAAAATTAACGTTTGGGCTGGTATCATTAACAATGAAATTATTGGATCTTATTTTTTCGAGGGCACTGTTAATGGTGAGGTTTATCTAGATTTTTTTATTAACATTTTAGTACCTACATTACAAATACATTTTCCTCATGTTAATAATCCAAATGAGATAGATCAAACTATTTACTACCAGCAAGACGGACCTCCACCGTATTTTGCACGTACAGTTAGAAATAATTTAAACGAGGTTTTTCCCAATAGGTGGATTGGAAGACGTGAAACGATCGAATGGCCGGATAGATTCCCCGATTTGACTCCTCTCGATTACTTCTTATGGAGTTTTTCAAAATCCAAAGTATGTTTTGATAGACCAAATAATATTGCTGATTTAAAAGTTAGGATAACGGAAGAAATCAATAAAATAATCCTCGAGGATTTTGAGAATTCCAAAATCGCCTTGGTTATTGTCAAGAAGTTAATGGCGGTCATTTTGAACATTTAACTTAATTGTAAAGTACATTGAAAAATACATTCTAAAT
Organism: Leptinotarsa undecemlineata; assembly: GCA_015342065.1. Lineage (NCBI taxonomy): Eukaryota > Metazoa > Arthropoda > Insecta > Coleoptera > Chrysomelidae > Leptinotarsa > Leptinotarsa undecemlineata. The sequence continues at coordinate 605 of WOGP01003173.1, forward strand.
ATTATGTGGCGTTATTATCTTCATTCTACGTAAAGTTTTGTGATACCAAGAAACATTATCAAAATTTCACATCCTAAAAATCAATTTTCTCAGTTATGATTGCACCAAACTTAAAAAACTTCATATTGCTGAACAGAGTACTAAAATCCCTTTCCAACAAAGTGCCACACTACCCCCTTTGCTTTTTAAAATTTTCGAGGGGGTGCTTATAATTCAGAAGGGGTGCTGGAGGGGGATAATAGTTACATACTGTAAATTGTCAATTCAAGAATAAAAATCGACCTGTTTCAGTTTTTTTTCACACAGTACATAATAACGCTAAAATGAATTCATTCCACACATATGGACGGCAATGTATGTACAATACTTAGCCATAAATTCAATTGAATTAGATACTTTTTTAAAAAGCACATTTCAGATTGTCTGTCAATGCAATTGTCGTTTTAAGTATGCAATAAAGATACACTTCGTCTCATATTTTTTTAAATACTGAATTTTTAAAGTAAAAATATAAATTACTAGCTGTTGCTCGCTTGTATATTAACGTACAGCTGAATCTGCTGAACTTTGAATCTTGAAATATGCAGGTAGGTTCTTTGTATAGCGCAAATAAGCACCAAGAAAGAGAATCAGGAATTTTCACCCCTAGAGGTTCAAAAATTGTATTGAATTTCGTCAGTTTTGAAGTTGAAAATCTCAAGTTAATAAAATAAAAAATATTGTAACTATTTGTTTAAAATGGTCAATCACGAAATTTAATGTGAAATTGATAATTTTAATATTTAGTCACAATCATATTTGGATAGTTATTTCCATTGGTTCAATTTGACGAGGACACTCACAACTAGAAATTCTACTTTGGGTCACGTATTCAGTCAAATTTTCGACCCAAAAGTAGGAATTATGTACAAATAACCAGCATCATTTTGTATCAGAAAAGTTTTCCTTCGGTTATCGAAGGAAAAATAAAATGAAACCATCCTGGCAACGGACCTATAAGAAGGTGAGACGTTATCAGATGAAGGAAGTCATCAACGAGATCGTTAGTACTTGTAATTTGCTCTCATAAATATTAATTGATTCATCAAAAACATGTTCTGGTGCGAATGAACTCAATATTATAATAAAAAAAGGATACAAGCATTAAAGTACGGATGGCTGAAATGTAATGAACGAACTGCAAGAGAAGCAAAACAGCCTAGACGTCGTCAATTATCATAGCTGATGAAGAAGATATTAGAGAAGATGTATTTTCATTCCTCCTTTCACTCAGACAAATTGTTCATGATTTTTTTAATCAAACAAATGGCATCGTGGATGCACCATTGAGGCTGAGTAAGACAGCTCATTCCTCTTTACTTTTTTCAGAATTAGGTAATTCTTCAGAAAAAACAACGATTTTTATTCATATACGATGGTTGCCTTTTATATTTCGGAATGAGAGAACAAAAACAAATAGTAATAGTCGAAAATCACTTTATTGTTTTTCAAAATATTCTCCATGAAAATCTATACACTTCTAGATGCGTTTGAACTGATTGTCGAAGCACTTTTGCCACTCTGATTGAGGTATCTCCAAAACATGCATTCTGAATGTGTTATTCCTTTTCCTTGTTTTGTCTTTTTATGAAAGAGAAAACATGGCAAAGTAGCTCCGGCAGCTGTTCGTCGGCGGCATATGGGGGTGGATTGATTACTTTGATTCTGTTAAATGAAATAAGGATACAATAAGAGGGCCACTGTCTTTTTTATAAGGTCTTATTTGGAAAAGATCAGAAACCTAAGGTAGAGAGTAAATGCAACAGCTGAAATAAAAGAAAGACATACCCAATTTCATATCATTTAATGAGATAAATATTAAGTAATACCGTACTATTATGCAATTATAACAAAGCATACTATCCATATATATTGAACCTTCTCAAGCCTACTTGACGGATAACCTGGTCAACGAAATCTATGGTTGACCATGAACCACCTGAGAGACGTTCTGTTACTGTTTTTTTAATATACTAACCAGTTGATATTGAGAGAGAGAGAGAGAAAGTTTGCAAAGAGGTTATACATTGTTATGTTCCTAGTGTAGGTTGTTTAGCTAGAGTTCAGATTTCAATTGAAAAAGGAGGCAAATTTGAGGTTGTACACTACTCCTTTCTAGATTGAAAGTGTAGCTGAAAGTATTTTGTACTGATTTGAAGCATTTGTAGGTGCTAAAGAAGTTAAATTCAATTCACAGTCAAATTCGCGGCATTTTCTTTGCTCTATTTTCTTTTATTTTGTAGAATTTCACTTTTTCCTACATTTTACAGGTGGTTTTTTTTTGTATGTCCATTGTACTTATATTTGAAACTTCGAAATTTTATTTTCTCTTGGACTGAGAAAAATACTATCCTCGTAGAGTAAGATGGAGTTGAAAAAAAAATGATGAAAGATCTCTTTGTCAATTTACCAAGAAGAAAATAGTCAGTGCAGAGTATTTCAACTAAGATTAAAATTCAGTTAGAACGTATTCGGCATCGTTCTGGAATCATATAGTTTTCTTATATATATCTTATATATTTCAAAAGACTAGCCTTCATACGATCGGCACGAACCCTATAGCCTTTTCGGAAATACCTAACATCCAAAATTTTATTCAAAAAGAATAAATAAATTAGAAAGTAGCTACGGCTCGGGGGCCTTACCAAAAAGGAAGCATGTGAAATTAACTGTACCTTCCAAAGTAATGGAATCCATCATCGTAGAAGATATGTCAGAATTTTTAACAAAAAACTACAATGCATGAACGATTGGACGACAGCTTACGATAGGAAAATACCAACAGATATCGTTTATCTTGACTTTGCCAAGGCTTTCGACAGAGTCTCAGTGACGAGGCTAATGTATAAACTTGACACACACGGTATTCGGGGCCAACTAAACCTATGGATTGAAAATTACTTGGTCAAAGTGGGTCACTCTTTTTCTTCGCACAGACAAGTCACAAGTGTAGTTCCCCAGGGATCTGTTCTTGGCCGGCTCCTCTTCGTTGTTTATGCAAGTGATCTTGCTCTTCACATAAAGTCCAGCAAGTCATTTCATGCCGATGATACTGAACTGTATGGAAATGCCTTAGTGGAACATCATTCCCTTCAAGAAGACCTCAACTCATTTAGTCAGTGGTGCGAGGATTGGCTTCTACCCCTTAACGTCGACAAATGCTTCGCACTTCATCAAGGAAAGAACAAAAACGGCCAATCGTTACGTACAGTGTCCTCATATGTAGACTTTGGGGTGACTATTAATACCGACTTAACTTGGTCCGAACATTTAATATCCACATGCAAACATACTGATTTACCTTATCTGCAAAACGTTCCTCCATCTATCATATTCAAGTTCCATAAAATTCTATAAAACCTACATTCGTCCAATCATGGAGTATGCAGGTCCAGTGTAGTGTCCTGTTCTGGTGCGCGATAGGGACATGTTGAAATACAGCGTTGAGCCACACGTATGACTTTTGTTGAAGTGCGTCCAACCTATCCCGAAAGACTGAGGATGGCACAACTGCTAGCTTTTGCTGCTAACTTTTTGTTTTCAACAATGATTCGCGGTTACGTGGTCACACATTCAAATTAAAAAAGGAAAAATTCGTAACGAGGTAGAGATAATATCTTTTGGTGAATCGTATTTTCGAAACATGGAATAACTGACCCAACGATGTTATGAATTCCGGCTCAGTGAACAGTTTCAAAAACATTTGCTTATTTGCTTAATAGACTCTATGCGTATATTAATTATTTTTCTTTTCTTTTTGCATGCATTGTATTAACTTTGTTCGTATATCCTTCGTTTTTAGACTTACATAGGACTTTGTCCTCATCTTTTATTTATATGTAATAATAATAATATTATCGATCTGATAAGAGATTATTTTTACTCTTCAAACTAGTAAACTTTAATCCAATTTAACCAACCCTGTGGGTCTCACTGTTTCCCAGATAGCGACAGTGGAATCAGCTATAAAAAACGGGCGGATAATTGATGAATTTTGTATGAAGTTCAAATTAGTGGACCCAGTACTGAACCTTGGGTGATACCGTGACATACCGTGTCGAATAAGTTGCAGTGGACATCGAAAATATTAATAAATCTTTATTTTTCAGTTAAAAAGCATAAATGTATGAATATATTCCAGCAGTAACTGACAAAAACGTCATAATTAACATAAAAATTAATGATATGACAGTCATAAGTTACTAATATAAAAGAAATAAAATATAAAATTATATAGAAATATAAAAAAATCACACAACACGAACATATTAAAAGGTTAAAAGTGTCATAGTATGAATGACGATTGTCAGTTGAAAAACAACAGCACAAATATAACATTTGATTTGTCAAGAAGAAACCATCTTCATAAAATATAGTATTATGTCATAAATTCACTAATACTGTAACAGTTCTTCTCAATAAGAAATGCTTTTAATCTGGATTTAAAAATATTAATATTTGGAGATGTTTGGATAGAGACATCGAGGTGATTAAAAACTTTGCATCCCAAATATAAGTGACTTTTTTGGTATAGGTTAGTTCTATGGACAGCAGGCACAAGAAGATTTCTGGATCTAGTGTCATATTGATGATCTGTTCTATTGAAGAATTTATCTTTATGTTTGTATACATATATACTCAGCTCACACAGATACAATCCTGTCAAAGTTAAGATCTTAAGTCGCTTAAAAGCCTCTCTACATGACTGCCTCCTATTTAGTCCCGCAATAATTCTCACAGCAAATTTTTGCAGAGCAAAAACACATGACCAAGAGGTACAAGTACTCCAGTTAAGAATACCATATCGCAGATGACAGTTGATGTTTGCATTATAAACGATTAATAGTATATTTTCGTGACAATGATTTGATAAGAACTTCAACGCAGAACAATTTTTTCTTAACTTTTTACAAAGTATATCGACGTGTGGTTCCCAGCACAATTTATAGTCGATTGTCAGTCCAAGCAACTTAGTCGTTTCACTAGCATATACATTCATGTCATTGTCCTTAAAAATTTTAAACGGTTCCATAGTTCCTCTCAAAGTAAATTTCATCAAAGAGGTTTATGATATATTCACCGTTATGTTATTTATTTCGGACCACTCCATTACTTTATTGTACACCATTTCTGATGTTATCACCGCCAATTATGAGTAGATTTGTTTCATCAGCATATAATATTACTTGGACTTTAGAGATGTCAAGAAGGAAATTAATAAGATCATTAGCATAGATTAAAAATAACAAAGGTCCAAGAATTGAGCCTTGGGGAACTCCCTGCATAACAATGACAGATTGGCTTTGAGTTGTGTTGATGATTACACTCTGGGATCGATTAGTTAAGTAAGATTTCATTAAATTCAATGCTACACCCCTTATACCATTTCGTTCAAGCTTGATTAATAAGAGGTAATGATTAACACAGTCAAAGGCTCGAAAAAAGTCAATAAATAGCCCACAAATCTGGACTTTTCCATCCAAGGCTGTTATTACATGTTCTCGAAAATTATATAAAGCAGTTTCAGTACTTCTGCCATTTGTTAAACAATAGTGTTTTTGATGTATTTCATCAAGTAGTTGGATGAATTCAAAACCAATTTTTTTTCAAATACTTGACCATTTTGGAGTTCAGACATCTTTAGTGGTTCGCCTTGTATCGTCAGAATTAAGCAAGTGTTCGACATCTATATGTATAAGTCGCGCTGTATAGAGTATAGCGTGTTCTTCGGAGATCATACATATTTATATACCGATCCTAACCTATAATAATAGCCGTCTGAGCCCGGCTGATAATCTGTGCCTTTAAACGATATTTCTATTGGCTGACAAGGCAGTGAGGAGGTGGGGCATCTGCATTTTTATGCATTAATTTTAATCCCATCGGATTCTACATAAAAGTTGGAAGATAATTGATGGTTGTTCCGATGAATAATACGTTATGTTGCTTTAATACATCCGTTTAGATGGAAAAATACCACTAAATGTCTAGGAGTCATGTTTTTGCAGGCATCGATGATGGTAATGAACATGAATCAATTGAGGATTTGCGATGAGCCACCTAAGAACGTTGATGAATTGCTCAATTTGTCGTTTTATAATTGTGTATTTGGAAAGGTGTTGGTCTTGAAACGTTTTTGATGACTCGAACTTGAGCATTTTCTGGAGTCTCAATGAATACAGATATGACAAAAAGGTTTTCCTTAGCATCTGTTTCTGAAGTACAAATTTCTTGGACACTATTTTTTTGAGAAAGTAGCATTTTTCCGATCTGATCCGGGGAAGTACGTTCTTATCCCGGATTAGACCGGGAAGAATCACATCATTGTTGTCATCTATACTAATTTTTTTCTAAAAGCACTATGTGGAACCTTTGGCGTAGTAGTAATAATAATAATATTTATTTCACTTGTTGAACAGTATGAAAGCATCACAATAAACATTTACGAACCGTAACAAGGAAGACGTCCAAGTATAACTAAAAACAATTATAAGTATATACATATAAAACAACAAAACACAACAGATACTAAACTGTACATATGAAGGTAATTAACAGTTTTTTTATCGAGAGTAACTAATAAAACCCGACAACGGTGTAGCAGTTTCTTTCGATACAATATTTTTTCAATTGTCTTTTTAAAATGTAAATGTTCATTGAGTCCTTAATACACACATCTAGCTTGTTATACAATTTAGGTCCAAGGTATAGGTGACTCTTTTGATAGAGGGAGGTTCGGTGAGGATTCGCCATCAACAACCCTCTAGTTCTGGTTGCGTATGGGTGGTATTGCTGGTTTGCGCTAAATTTTTCTTTATTCTTATGAACGTAAAGACACATCTCATATATATACAGACTAGCAACTGTGAGAATTTCCAACTCTTTGAATAAGCTTCTACATGAGTGTTGCCATCCTAAACCAGCAATTATTCTGACCACGCGCTTCTGTAATATAAATACTCTTTCAGTCGACAAGCTCACACACCAATTTAAAGTTCCATAGTGCCTGTGACAGCCAATAGTTGCATAGTTAATAGTTACATACTTAGGAACACCTTTCTTCCACAATGATTCGACATAAATCTCAGTGCATAACAGTTCTTCCGTATTTTATCACATAGTGAATCTATATGAGGACCCCAATTCATCTTATGATCTAGAATTAGATCTAGCATTTTTGTTTCTGATTTGGATGTCACCTCTGATTGGCTATCTTCATATATTTTGAGAGTTTCAGTGGTGTTCTGCATTGTGAATTTGACTAATGCTGTTTTGCTGGTATTTAGTGCAAAATGATTTTTTCAGTCCATTTCATTATTTTCTCATATATGGATTCTGTTGATTCTGCAAGTGCTAATATATTTCAATCAGTATGGAACTATATGTACCTTTGAAAGACTATTTAGGTATTGTATCAAGTCGTTCGCATAAATAAAAAAACAGTGGTCCGAGTATAGACCCCTGTGGAACTCCTTGCTTGCAGGCCAAGGACTGACTGTTGAATTCCAGTAATGGTAATTACTGGAATTCATCCTAACAATTTTTTCGTTTCACATTGTATTTATTTTTGTTTACCACGAAATATCAGATAATTGTTTACCATGTTCCGTTTAATAGTGAAAAATTTACCAAAAAATATAAATGGACAAACTCTCAAAGATCTCTTTGGTCAGAAGGGAACTCTAACAGACATACAGCTCAAATATAATGATGATGGAAAATTTCGAAATTTTGCGTTTATTGGTTATCAAAATGAAAATGAGGCTGAAGACGCGATCAAATACCTGAACAATACATTTACCAAAACTAGCATAATAAGAGTGCAAAATTATGCAACATTGAGTGATGAGAAGAAACCAAAATCATGGAGTATGCTCGTGATAGTACAGATTACAAGAAAGTGAATAAAATCGACCAGAAACCTGATCCTGTCGTACCAAAAGAAGATAGAAAACGTAATGTGAAAATTGATGAATCAGCAGTTACTTGAGAAGTATAAGAATTCTTTCAAGTTCATGCCCCTAGTGAAATTTAGAAGCTTAACAAAATTGAACAAAAACAAATTGAAAAAAAAGGAAAAGTCGAATGAAAATTCAGATGGAAATAGTAATGAAGATAGTCAAGATGAAGATGACAAAGACAATGATAATAATGCTGAAACTGATAAATTAGCTAACAACCAGATTTCAGATATGGAATATATGAAGCAGTTCATGAAGGGCAACTCGGAGAGGAAACCTAGACAAAAAATGGAAAAGAAAGTTCAGGAAAAAATCAAACTTTTCACTGTGAAGTTACGAGAAAAAGATATTGAAGATTTCTTCAAACTTGCCAAATGTTACAGTATCTGAATAACGAGGAACATTAATGGGATAGCTTATGCAGGATTCAAGACAGAAAAACTATTTAATAAAGCATTGATCAAAAATAGAAGCTTCATAAAAGGTAAAAGGATATTGGTTGTGAAATAAACTCCAGATGGTGGCACTGAAGAAGGCAAAGAAGAAACTGGAGAAAGAAATATTTTCAAAAATAAATGGAAATATTAAGGGGAAAGTCTAAAAAATGAGGAAGCCATTGCATAATCTGGTTGAATATTCATCAGGAATATTATTCATAAAACAAAGAAAATATCGAACAATTATTTAATAAATGCGGTCCACTGACGGAGGTGAATTTACCGGTTGATCCAAATACTAAAGTAAAGGTTTCGGAACTGTCACATTCTCAATGCCTGAGCATGCTGTGAAAGCTCATGGTGAACTCGATGGATTAATTTGACAAGGAAGAATGGTTCATTTACTGCCTGAAAAAAGTAAACCTACTGCTGAAGAGAAGCTGTTGGAAGAGTCGTCGAATTACAAGAAGAAAAAATAGGCCAAATTTAAAGCTCAAGCTGGATCAGGACACAACTGGAATTTGCCAATTTTTGGGGATAGCTGACATTTATGGAACCACTAAAGAAGGTGTTATAGGCCCTGACGGGCCTATAATTTTTTCAGAAGCAAGGAAAACATTCACAAGGCTCGCTTATTCAAAATTCCAAAATGTACCTTTATATTTGGAGTGGGCTCCAGAAAATCCCCCCAAGGAAACTGCACAAATCAAACTCAAGAATGAAACAGAAATAAATAATGAGGAAAAACATAGTCAACAAAGTGAAAAAATTGAAACAGTAGATGAGGAAGAAGAAGACGAAGAAAAACCGGAGTCTGAAACGACTCTATTTGTTGAAATATGAATTTCAAAACCACAGATGAAGGTCTGAGAAGGCATTTTGAGGGATGTGAAAAAATCCATTATGCCAACGTGGCCGTTGCTGCCATTATGCCAACGCGGCCAGTGCTGATAAAGCCCGGAAGACCATGCAAGAGAGCGTTCTGGATGGAAAATCCTTGGAGTTAAAGAGATCAGAACGAACCCTGAAAAATGAAGTACAGATCATCAAGAAACCTAGCAAGAAAACGAAACAAACTGGCACCAAGTTTCTATAGTTAGAAATATTTCCTTCCAAGCAACGAGAAAAGAAATTGAAGAACTCTTCAGTACTGTCGGAGAGATCAAGGCTTTGGATTGCCCAAGAAAATGTGGTCGGCTCAAATTCTCATCGTGGGTTTGCATTTGTTGATTATTCCACTGAATCAGATGCTGAGACTGATTTTGATGCCTTGTCACAAAGTACACATTTGTTTGATCAGGGATTGGTTCTCGAGTGGGCTTCAACTGGAGAGGATGAAATGAGGAAAATAAATGCAGATCACTTCAGTTCTGGCCAAGAAGTGAAAAAGTCCAAGAAGAGTGTATTTACTATGGATTGATATAATATGTTTTTACATAACTTTGTTATTTATTTTTAAGTTTTTTCCATTTTATGTGAGAAATAAATGCCTTAAAGTTTTTAAAAAATGATAAGAAATTATACAATAATTATCTTATCGTTTCGGAAGCCAAAATCTGCCTCAGTCTTCAGAAATGGGCAAACAATTCAAAGATATTTGCAGTTATTCCATTGCTTATTATTCATTTCTCAATTTCTTCGCGAAATTGTTAAATATGACAAGTACTGATAAATAAAACATTTTTCTTCGTGAAAAATACTTTGATTTCACGCACTAACTAAAAAGTTTGCCCTTTATACACTTGCATAAAGTTCTCCATTATAATTTTCATATTTTTTATATTTGGGAAGGTGGAAATACCCCAAAAAGGTCAATAAAAAACTGAGTTTTCCCCACAAAAACAGACTTTTGTCTGTTTTACCCCAACACCAACCCATTTATTTAACACCTTGACACGTGTTTCGATCACCAAGTGATCATCTTCAAGAAGAAGATGCAATTGAAATTGTGACTGAAGCCATTGTAACTGTTCTTCTCGAAATTATACAAGTTCAATATGGAAATTGTGAGTTTAAAATCTAAATTTTGAGATTGTAGTCAAAATTACCAGTTGAATGTTGGAATTCCTTGAAATATGGGAAATTTCAAACTATTCCGAGTTGAAAAATCTATAGAAAATTAAAAAGATTAGCTGAAAAAAATCACAATGAAAAAAATACAAGCCAAAATATAGAAAAAATTATCAACACAAGATGAAAATTAATGAAATTAAACCAATTTCAGAAAATAAAAAAAAACCATTTCTTGTCGATAATTTTAAATTTTCATCTCGTGTTAATGATTGAATTTTTTGAATTTTTGGAGCGAAATAAAATGAAATTACATTGAAATGAAATACTAGCAACAATGAAAAATTTAAAAATTGAAACATTAACAAGAAATAAAAATTATTTTTTTTTACATTTCTTCAATTTTTTTTTATTTAATTTTTTTCAATTTTAAACTTTTTAAATTTTCATTTCTTGTTCATAATTTTTAATTTTCTTGTGTTGATAATTCAATATTTTGATTGTTGCTTGTATTTTATTTCATTGTAATTTCAGGTTTTTTGCTTAATATAATGGGCTTGTTTCATGCTATGAAAAACGATACTGGTTTGCTTATAAACTAATCGAGCTAGAGGTATAATATTCTTATCAAGTATAATCGGTCCCAAATTCTCTTTATATTTGCAGAAAAAAGAATAATTCGAAAAGCAAGAATTTAAATTGGCCGCGTGCCGTTTGACCAATGACATTGATCGTGTCTGGAGCGGAGTTGCCAAGTGTATTGGTTTTTAATATCCAATCACAGATCTGATGATCCAATTCGACAGACGTCATTTTTGTTGTTATTGTTGTCAACTCGGTGTGAAAAAAACTATTACAATTATCTAATTGAAGAACGTTTTTTTTGTGAAAGGTAGGCCTCGGCGGGTGCTTATTCTGCTATTTAGAATCATATTTAGACATAACTTGTATTATATCACTTATCAAGGCAAATATTATTGATATTGATTATTGTTATTAATTAATTCCTGGATTTCAGCGATCTTATTATTGTATATTTATTTGTTTGTTGGCTTCACTCCTAATAAATATGAATAAATAATTACAGGAAGCTTAAATTGATCGTTCATTTTCTCAGGAAAATGGAGTATCCATATCACAATTCATTGGTTTATTCGGCATTAAAAATGTATGTCATATCGGATCCATTCTGCTGGTTTTTGCAACATTGAGTTTCATCTTTTTCTTAACTGGCAGCTCGCGTTATTAATGATATCACCTCAAAAGCTTTGTTGGATTAGTTTGTGTACAATAAATTTTTTCTGTACTTGACCTCATTCAAGTTTCTTCTCAAGTTTTGGAAGATTCAACAGATTACCTAAGCAAGACTATAATGTTTGAATTTAGTAACAATATTAGAAAAATATATGTATGTAGGAATATTTAATTTAATAATAAATTGTAGTTATACAGATTTAGGATTGTAGAATAAATTGAATATATGAAATGATTCTTCAATCCAGTTTGCTATATTTTTTGATTTTCATAACTGTATATTATCAAATAATGCATAAAATCATAGTTCAGGTAAATATTTTATGATCTTTCGACTTGGGGACTGATTTCTGCTGATATAGAACTTATTTCCAAACATGATTTTTCGTGTACATTTTATTCCATATGGAAAAGTTTTCATTAATTGAAACGTTAACGGGTTCATATACACTTCGATAATTGAATTGTAATTATAGGCTTCGTAAATTTTACGACTTGGTAATGTTGATTACTTCTATTGTTCCTATTGGTCAATCGAACAAGAAGGGGATTAGGGCCGTGACGTCACCACCCTATCACATTCGATTTTTAATAATTAATTACGGAAAAACTACGGTACTCAGAGAGCTGAAACAAAGTGCACTGTTTTTCAATTTGAAATTTCTATCAAGTGAACTATAAACTAAAAATCATGAAACAAGCCCATCGTTTTCTCAAGCTATTTTTATATTTTTTCATAGATTCTTTCCGCGATTTCAAATCACTTTATATCATATTAGACAATGAAAGTCGTGTAATTAATTAATTTTTTTGATTATTGCTTGTATTTCATTTCATTGTAATTGTCAAACAAACAAACGTCGAAATCAAAAGTTTGATTTTATAGTCATAAATGTGAGATTGTAGTGAATAATGGATTTTGAAGATTTGAAGAAACTATAAAATTCGAAATTCCTTCTGAATTTGTAGTTACAAGTGTAATGTCGAATTTGAAATTACGACTGCTAAGTAGAAATTAGCATTTTGAAGTCGAAAGAATGAGTTTCAATTTTAAAACTCCAAAAAGAAGTCGACAGAAAACTCAGATTTTCTTCTCTCAGGTAGAGTCCGGAATTATTCCAGAAGTCTTTGCGTAATGTGCTGTCTCCTCAAAGTGTTAACACACGAACATAACCATAATCCACGATTTCCTCGAACAGATGACGGTATTATTAGCGAAACACCTTGTACGTGGATGTGCCCCACGAATCAAACATCCAAGACCACACTGGATAATGGTAAAATTAATATTTAATAGTCGAAAGGCGCTGGATTAAACTATCCAATCACGCAAGTCAATCAGTGCTGCCAACCGTACAATTAAAGATTTATCGGTAAACACTTCTTAGATCTGCTGCTTTATTGAAACCTTTCATTTATTTTGATTTCTTATTTCTTAAATTGCTCGAGGAAATTACGGAGCGCTAGTTTTTTGTGAATGTTCAAGTTTTCAGAAGCTATGGCGGGTTATTTATTGGTGACTGGCCTGCGGTTTCGCTTTCCGACATGTTGATGGTGAAGGACATTTGATTTAGACGATTTAAATATTCAGTTTTCTGTTCTCTAGCGAAACGTCTGCCAAATCTCAAAGCTATCATCTGAATGTCGTCAAACGAGTAGTTTTCATTAAAAAATGATACTGATAAGTGGTCATCACCAGAAGGCGACCGAGGATACCTACTAACAATCGAAACGTCGTGACGGTGCATAGTTTGAAACCTTTTCATTTTTTATATTCATTTAGAATAATTTTTTTTCATCGCAATAATATTTTTATTACTTTTATATTTTTTCCCATTTTCAAAATCTATAACACATACAGTGTCACCCATTTTTAATGGAACCGCCCCCCTAAAATTTGAAGTTGTAAATCGATTTCAATATTTTTTTATGTCAAGTACTAAAATGTCTACCTTGGGACAAAATTTAAAATGTTTATTAAAGTTTCAGGGCATACTACGATATTTTTTCTTAGTCGAATATAGGGATTTTTTATTAGCAATTTTTTATTGAAAAAATCGCTACGCCACTGGATTCAGAGTGCCTCTAAACAGGTGTGACCAAAATTTTATGAAAAAATATTAATTATTAACAAAGTTATGACAACTCAAAAATTTGAAAACTCACACAGCTACAGTCACAATATATCATTTTTTATGATTTCAACAATATAGTGTCGCTAGTTAAAAAAAAACAAATAGCGTGAATATTTTTAATGGAAATAACGAAATTACATTCACGCAATTCAACTATTAATGAAGCAAAAAAATTTAATAAACTTAACTAATAACTAATTATTGAAATGTTTCGATTCAATGCAACAATTGATTCTAACTCATATTCTAGTAGCCTCTACTAGTCCGCCACGTATTTCGATACATGTGTCGTAGCGCATACGAATGTTTCTGATTACGTTCCTTAGTTCTTGAGGGCTAATATCTGCACATACCTGTCGAATTCTTGCACAAACTTCATTCCTATCTCTTGAGCGGTTTTTGTAAACCTTTTGTGTGAGAAGTCCCAGAGAAAAAAGTCCAAAACTGCGAGGTCTGGTGATCTGGGTGGCCACTCTATAAACGGACTACCACTGCCCATCCATCGGTTTGGAAAATGTTCGTTAAGCCATTGCCTCACAACTCTGGCATGAACAATTAAATTTGATCGTTCATTGATTGGCAGCTCGTGAATAACATCCCAAAACTCTGTGTTTAAAAATTCTAGACACCTGTGCGCATTAATATTTTCCTCAAAAAAGAAAGGACCAATAATTCGTTCGTTCGATATCCCACACCAGACGTTGATTTTTTGGGAATACTGGCTTTTACAGTTTATTACCCAGTTAGGATTATCTGCTGCCCAATAGCGACAATTCTGTGATGACACTTCTCCATTTGTAATGAAAGCGGCTTCGTCGGTATATAAAATATTTTTTAGGAAATTTATATTGTTTAAAAATTCCCCTTGGACCCATAAACAATATTCCAGGCGTCTTGCTTCGTCGCATTCTCGAAGTGTGAGTATAAATTTTGGCTTGAAATGTGTTATATTCTTCGCCTTGAGACATCTCCGAATAGTTTCTCGTGGAATATTCAAATCTAAAGTGGCATTCGAAGAACTGTAAGGTGAATATTGTTGACAATAGTACACTTAAATCTTTCACAAGTGACAAACTGTAATATCATTTCCATGGCAACTAAGATTTAAATTGAAATATTAGGTCTTAGTTTT
>WOGP01003174.1:376-15570 GCA_015342065.1 Leptinotarsa undecemlineata
GTCAATTCCTGAACAGGTTTTATTTTTCAGTGATTTAATAATATCAGATACATCGGTGTCAATTAGACATGAGACAAAAATACTGTTTAGAGAATTACTGGAAGCAGTACAATTGAAAGTAGGATTTTTTCCGAAATAGTCGTCTGTTTTGTTTTTGCAGATTTTCGAAAATTGTATTGCAAAAACATCGGCCACCTCCTTTTAATCTGTTATCAAAAGATCTTCACAATTTAGACTAATTTCCTCCTTGCTATTGCATTTTCTTTTAAAATTTTCATTTTCAATTTTTCATGTTTCCTTAATTTTGTTTGGAGCTGAATTTATTCTATTATCAGCATACTGAGATTTTGCTTTGGTTATGAGTTGTCTGTATTCGCTTTTTTTCAGAGAGTATTCTTTTTTTATATATTTGAAATATATATGAGAATATTTGAAAAACTCTAGAGAGAGATATTTTTCAAAAACTGAAAGTAACTGCTCAATGGGTATTTGAAAATTCATACTTAACCGAAAATCTCACAATGAACTAGTGAGTTTTCAGTTGTTTTCATAATATGGAAATGAAAAATAATGTACATTTTTACGAAAGTCAAACACTATTGTGTTAGGGTTTGAAGGCCCTCGTGGTATGGAACTGTATCCTAACGTTTCGCCAGCACGAGTGGCTGACTTCTTCAGAGGTTTATTCATCCTGAACGTTCATCGATGATGGTGGTTCATCGGTTAGTGGAGGAAATATCTGTTTTGTGGGATAAGACTATAGACACATTTAAAGACAAAAATCTTACCAGGGAAGCCTTTCTTGTGAAGGAACAGCATTTTTTTTGGAATTCTGTTGTTGGATTTCATATTTCAACTTCTCATGGAGTTCGTCAAAGGATGTAATAGACATTCTAAAGAAGTTGAAAAACTTACTATCATCACGCCTCACTTCTAGAATGTTCCCGTGTGTTTTCTGCTTTGATTGATAGGATGAATCCACTACTTGCGCTTAATCCCACGGCGCTTAATACGGCGATACAATAACCAAATAGCAACATCTCGTTTTGGATTCATTATTTTTAAGTTTAATTAGCCTTACCTCGTGTCACGACAACAAAGCAACTGACTGTTTGACCGGTAAAAATTCTGTGATCCTGCAAGCACCAGCTACCAATAAAATATATATCGACCGATTTTATACTGGCCGTCCAAAATCGGTGTATGTGCAACTAGCGTACCCGTGTTAGGAATCAGACGTTAAAAGGTAAGATGAAACCTCGTTAGTGCTTAGCTCGCACAAGTTTCGTCTTTTGAGAGTTGTCGTTCGTAGTGTATGATAGCTGGTTAATGAAAAACAAATTTCGTTCAACACATAAGTGTTGTTTTCAACCCAATATGAGTTTGATCTGTAGCCCAATAAAACCTATTTCTCAACTTACCAGAAATTGAAATGGAGGGATATTTAGCAGCTTTACATTCGCAAGATTATGCTACTGAATGGTATTTAGCAAATATCTATCAAAATAAAAATGATATCAGATACAGAAATATTTTCGTAGATGTAGACCACTCAGCATAGAAAGTATTCAATTGAACCACAAATACATATTCGATATTGCGGCCAAAAATATAGTAACCGTTAGCTGCAGTTAGGTCAGGTCCATCAGGAAGGACTCTTTTAAACGGGAAGGTCCTGGTCCATGAGGACAGTCGTAGAATGGATAGTACGCAAGCTGATGCCACATACCTTCTCTATCGTCAACGATTATGAACGGGATGGATGAAGTTGCGAAATCCACGTTGAGAACCTTGTAGAGTTCCACCTAACTTTTTAAGACTTTATTTCGATCCTTATAAATGTCGATACTTTCATACCAAAGAGTGGATCGGTTGCAGACACCACGAATTACCAGCTCCATATCGTAATCTGCCATGATTAATAGTGTGATGCGTCAAACACGAAGAGCCGTTTTCACTCCACGTGTATAAGCCCCCACGCATCCTTTTCCATTTTAGTTTAATCAACAAGTTCAAAAACATAAAAATAGAGATAGAGGTCCTAAAAATATGAGCGATAGCTCATTCGATTCGGAATCACCTCTAGAAAAATGTTTTTGAAAGATATTGGATAAAAAATACGATTAAAAAAATCGTTTTTAATTTTTCGTTAATAACTCAAGAAATATCAATATTTAAGAAATTTTGTAAAAAACTCGTTGAAGATAAGGACATTTCCGATAAAAAAGTTTCGACACCCAAAACTCTATCTCCATTATTTATAATTTTAATTTAACGTTGAAAATAGGGTTTCCACGGCTGGTACAGCATGCGCGCGCTGCCGCTAAAGAGAGTTTATCAGAAGAAATAATTTTTTTAACTATAAAATGTCATTTTGAAAATTTTACAAAAAATCTAGTATCTTCTTAACGCTTGAATGAATCGAGTCTCGTAGAAAAAAACAGCTTTATCTCCATTTTTCAAAAAATTATTCAATTGTTAACAATACATTTTTTCCCGAATCTCCGTTGGCACAAATAATGGGATAAAAGTTATAAATAATTCGCCTATACATTTTAAACTTCATGGAGCCCTTTTGATATAATATACTTCATACAATCCTGTGATAAAAGTTAATGAACATTCATTAATTTGTTAATTATGATTTTTTATAACTATTGCAAAATGAAATATCTGAAAAATTATTGATACATGTTTTTTTCAATTGATATTCAGCTATGTATGTTTTCAAATTCAACAATGACAGTTAGGATATAACTCTTTCACGTAATTTGTTTATTGAATTGTTTTAAAAAAATAGAGAAATTCAATATTTGAAAAAAATTTCGCTATCTTGTAGCCTAGAGAAAATTATGATTGAAAAAGAAATTCAATTTCAATTTTAATTGTTTGAAATCGAATTTTTTATATTTCGATTGTTCAAATAATTAGTTAAGAAATAATTTTGCTTTTGAAAATCATAATCCACACTTTTAAACAGTTTGTCAAAAAATATTTATTTTATTCATTATTTAATTATTTATTAGTTTAACTTTTTGTTATAAACAAATATTGATCAACGTTATTTTTTTTCTGAAGCAGAAAAAAAAGTGAATATATAAATATAATATACAAAAGAAATTGTTAAACTAATAAACAATTAAATAATAAATAAAATTAATTTTTTTTGGCAAACTATTTAAAAGTGTAAATTATGATTTTCGATAGCAAAACAATTGCTCAACTGATCATTTAAACAATCGAAATATGGAAAAATCTATTTTAAACCATTAAAAATGAAATTGGGATTTGTTTTTTTAAAAATCATAATTATCTCTAGACAACAAAAAAGCAAAGAAAAAATAAAAAAATATTGAATTTCTTCATTTGTTTAAAATAATTTAATAAACAAATCACGCAAAAAATTCAAATAACTGCCATTGTTTAATGTGAAAACAGACATAGCTAAATATCAATTGAAAAAAAAATTCCATCAACAATTTTCAGATAATTCATTTTTCAATAGTTATAAAAAATCATAATGTACAAATCAATAGATTTTTAAGAACTTTCATCGCAGGATCGTATAAAGTATATATATCAAAAGGAAGTCGTGACTTTTTAATTGGAAATTTTCTCCTCTTCAACGAGTTAATTAATATTTTTTAAGTCACTAACGAAAAACTAAATACCATTTTTTTTTTATCATATTTTGTTAATAACAACTGCCATTTTTTACCTGCACCAAAATCCTTCAAAACATTTTTGCAGAGGTGTTTCCGAATCGAATGAGCTATCGCTCATATTTTTAGGACCTTTATCAATATTTTTCATGTTTTAGAACTTGTTGATTAGACTATTTTGAAGAGACGCTGCTACCCGGCTCGAGATGCAGGAGACGTGAGAGTTCTCGTCTCCCGAGACGTGGCAGCACGTGGCAGCTCCCGTCTGAAAGCTGTATTGGACTCGTTGCATTTTGGCGCTAAGAGATTTCCTCTCTCTCAATAGCGAGATACATGAAGCTCTCTATATGAAAGGTGTAATGAAGTGTTTCTTGAATACTTTATGGATTTTCATCAAGTATCGTCCGATTCCATCACATAAATACCATATGAACCACTTGATATCAAACGTACTATTTTCCAAAAATAATATTTTTTATGTGTTTTAATAGTAACTGTTCATATCTCATATTGGAATGTTCATTACAATAGGTTAACAAAACACATGATTTGCTATACAATAGCTTCTCAGCAGAACTACTAATTAGATAGGTAATCAATTCTACGTTAGATTTGGCCACCTGAAAAGAGTAGATACAATACCTAATCAACTAGCTAAAAATAGATCATTTATCAGATATTGTGAACTACTGAATTCATCGTTGTATTATTACTGGTAATTTGAATAAAACAATAATTTCCAGTCGTAAACATACTATGTTATTTCACATGGGGTTATTATGAAGGTAATATGTAAATTACGACATAAAAAACAAACAACACAAAATTAGATGTTGCTCTTCGTCGTCGAAAAACAAGTCAATTCGTGCAATTTATGCGAATTTGAATAAGAAAACTGAAGTTTCCGAAGCTTGTTAAAAGTTTTAAAAGCAGTTGGGAAATGGAATAGAGTCCTGTGCAACTGCTGCATGTAACAAGTATAAGAAATTTCCTACTTACGAGGCTCTCGGAAAACTCGAGCATAACACCTCGGCGACTTCGAAATATAAGGATTTTTAGTTTCTCGGTGGAAATTGGCTTGATTTATTTCCTCCCAAGTTACATTTTATGAGTGGAATCAGAGAGATTCGAGAAATTCAAGAGTATTTCGACGATGAATCCACTTGTCAAAAAACGAAAAAGTGAGATTTGAAGTCCGTAACGAAATATGCGTTGAAATGTGAATTTGTTACAAGGGAAACAGCATGAGTTTGAGAAGTAAAATCAATATTGAGTGAAATGTCACCAATATCGTTATATGTTTACGATCTGAGTAAAATGATAAACAATAGAACACCTGCAGTGTTATGAATATGAATATGAAGGAATGCTAATCCAAAATGATATACGCAGATAAATAGTGTTAAATTATTCGAATGTCTACACCAAAATTCTTCAGTATTCAATCAGTACAAACATCATATCAGAAAAAAAAAACTTTTGGCTTTGTACTTCTTAATATCAATGAAAAAATTGTGGAAAACTCACTAATTGAGGAAGAAAACAATTCAATTCAGAATAAACTCTTCACAAAGATGTGTGGATCATGTATAGAAGTTTCTTTCAGATACAAACTGAAAAAAAAAGCCCTCCCGAAACAAATTCATTCACAAGAATTACCCGAATGCAAAAGTACTTTCGGAATTTCTTTCAAAAATACCATGCAATGGTATTGGTTGATACTCAATGAAGATCTATCATATATAGTATTGCATAGCAAAACGCTTGTTGCGATTTTGTATACTGTCTAGTAAAATCACCTTTTTCTGTTCTCTTTGAACTTCAAACATTCATTATGCAATCAGATATACACGAATAATATATAAAATAGTAACGAAATTTCACTAATATGGAATGGCAGACTCGAAATATGAGATAAAACACTTGTCTTATTACCGATCAGCATTTTTCTGGATAACATTACAAGACGAAGAACTCATTTACTTCATACTATTACAACTTTTTGTTACGAAAGATACAAATCTGATCTTGTTACGATGGCAGTACTTGAAGACCAAAGCCAAGGGAATCTTGTTCAAATTGGAAAGCATATATTTTCAGGAGAGATTAGGTTTCTACTTTCACATTTCCATATAGAATATTGAGAGAAACTTGCTGAAAAATGAACCCTTTTCAACTGAAATAAGATTCATATAGCTAGAATTGAATAAAATGAGCATATGTTTGAAGGTGATTGACAATATTTCATGATGAATGTCATTAGTTCGGACTCCCATTGTCCATTTCATTATTATACAAAATGACTTGGAATCCCTAAAGGAACCGATACAAATGAAAAATTAAAAACAATAACTGCATGAAAATGACAATTGTATTAAGCAAAAAAAAAACCTGAAATGAAATCACAGTGAAATAAAATACAGAAATGTGAACAAAAAATACAAATTTAAGAGACTCCAAACCAAGTTACTTCACGACGTTTCGTTTGCTAGTATCCACAATCGTCTTCGGGTGACTAATTCCTTGGAGAGATGACTATTTATGGGTCATCAGAGTTCTTTCACTCATCTCTTTCTTATCCTCTTTCCGCTTCACGGGTTTAGCGGGAGATGTCCGTTTGGCGGGAATTGGCCATTTTTGGTTCGATTATGGGTTTCAGTCATACTTATCAGATCACACCCAGATGGTCAAAACCACTTTATACTCAAATGAAGGTAAAATTACTCTCGACGTCCCACAAGGTTCGGTAATGGGCCCACTTCTAATCCTAATTTACATTAATGACCTATCGTCTATTAACATATAAGGAAAATTCACTTTATTTGCTGATGATACCACAATTTTATGGCATGCTCCTAACAATCATACGTTGTTTGAAGTTATTGAGAATGACTTCACGGAAGTGAAAGATTTGTTTGACTCATATCTTTCAAATTTGAACGTAACAAAAATAAAACTAGTGTCGTATCGTTGCCAGATTCCAGCCGTACATCTAAATAATATTCAAACTGACAAAGTACCAACTTCTAAATTCTTTATCTTGTTCATTGACGTCGTGAAGTAACTTGGCTTGGAATCTTTCAAATTTTATTTCTTTTTGATTACTCAATTTTCATTTCCTGCTAGTATTTCATTTTATTTTAATTTCAGTTCAGGTATTTTCTTCTTAAAATAATTGTTAATTTCAGCTATGTTTTCAAATTTAATTGATTCTTTCAGAGATTTCAAATCATATTGTAATATATCAGAACGAACGTGTAAATCCAATAAAAAGTATTCATACAGTTGAAACAACATTAAGAACTTTGTATAAGACCATACAGTGAATTTTTCAACTCACATACCTGACCTGGTAAGTAATTAGTTAAACCGTCAAGTGGTAAGCTAAACTCACATCTAATTGATGAAGTTATTTTCTACTGCTAGCGCAATTGAAACTCTCAGTGTCACCAATCTTGCTACTTGTGCATATATTTTTTTCTAACGATGGTTACTGATAGCTCCTGACTATCAATTTGGGTTTCTTCTTCACTGTTCCTTCAACCCTTTTCCCAGTAAATATCCACCTGAAGTCTATAACATTTGCATCGCTAGGCGGTGCAATCATTTTTCAGGTATGACTTTGTTCCAATGATTATTGTTATATCTCATTCATTTTGCACATTCAAGGCTTCGTCATAAGTTTTGGAAATTTCATGAGGTGAGTTGGCAACTGATAGGGCTGCCATCAATTCCATATCCCTATCCATATCATAATTCATTTCATGTTTTGGCAGTTTTCTGTTTCTTTGACTTCTACGAGCGTTCATACGGTTCTCCTCGATATCATTATCAGAGTTTACAGCATTAATACTATTTTCATTGTTTTCTTCTTAATTGTCTTCTTCGGTTATAATTGGTTGTATTTCTGTATTCATTGCATCTTTTTTATATCTATTTTCTTAAAAAATAATTGCTACCGCTACTGTTTTTTGTGTTCAGTATCATAGAGTTTGTATCCTTTTTGGGAAAGAAAGTTTTTGAGTTTCTACTACTCCATCTTGATACAAAAAAAAAGGGACGAGGGAATTTTCCAAAGAAAGGAAGGAAGTAATCAATTTGAAAATGAGTAACTCTATACAAGGATGTGTAGATCATGCAAAGAAGTAACTTTCAGACACAAACTGAAAGAAAGTCATTCTGAAACAGCTACTGTCATATAAACATTGAATTACACGAAAGAACAATTTTTTTCGAAACAAATGCTTCCTTATGAACACTGAATTATACAGAAGATACTTTTTTCTACTCAGTTTGTTTTTCAAACATTCGTTGTGAAATAAAAATCAGATATTATTCACATGCGTTCTACTTTGAATGAATGGTAACAAATTGCACTTACATGGAACACTGTCATCCACATCGATATTTCGCCGTAAGACACTTGCCCCAAGGCTCTTCAGTACCAAATTGGATAACATTATAGACAATACACAAATGTATTATAACACATTATAGAAACAACATTATAGAAAATACACAAATTTTATCCAATTTGGTTATGAAGAGCCTTGGGGCAAGTGTCTTATGGCGAAACATTGATGTATACCAGTGAGGATGACAGTGTTCCATGTAAGTGCACTTTGTTATCATTCATTTAGAGTAGAACTCATGTGAATGATATCTGATTTTCATTCCACAACGAGCAAACTGAGTTGAGAAAAGTATTTTCTGTATAATTCAGTGTTCATATGGAAGAATTTGTTTCGAAAGAAATTTTTCTTTCGTGTGATTCAATTTTTATATGAAAGTAGCTGTTTCAGAAGGACTATCTTTCAGTTTGTGTCTGAAAGTTACTTCTTTGCATGATCTACACATCCATGTATATAGTTACTTATTTTCAAATTGATTATTTCCTTCCTTCCTTTGGAAGATTTTCTCGTCTCTTTTTTTGTATCAAGATGGAGTAGTAGAAAGCCAAAAACTTTCTTTCCCAAAAATTAATCACTCCTAAAAATATAACCACTTCAATTCAAGGTTGTATCCATTATTGCAGTAACCGATGGATATCGTTTTTTTTGGGAATGTGATTCTGATTTCACTGTATGATTTTCATATGGTACATGCACAAATGCCGCCACACAACCAACAACATTTATTTTATTTTCTACTGGATTATATTCGTTCCACAGTTTGGTAGCAGTAGGGTTTTTGGGAATCGCGGATTCCAGTCGATTGAATAACAAATAAAACATCGTGATTTCTCCAGAGTAGTTTTATTGAATCTTTCAGCAATTTCGGTTTGTTCCGAATTCCGTAATATTGTGTATACAATATGTATACCTTTCTTCTTACAAAACCTCTGAAATTCTTCAGAACTATAATCTTTTCCATTATCGCAAAGTAGCATTGATATTTTTGAATTGAATTTAGCACAAAATAAATTTTTCCATGAGTTTCGATTTATTCAATAGGAGATATACATGTGTCTAAGAAACTCACATAGTATTTTCACCATCTCTTATTGAATGTGTGATGGGCCCTGCACATCTGTTAAATTTGTTTCTAGAGCTTTCCGTGCATCCTTCCTCCAGGGTGGGTGTAAATCTCACACGTGACTGTTTTACACGCAAACAAACTTCAAATAAGTTTTTTGATGGATATTTAGGTGATATCTCCATTGGTCTTGATTCTTTTCTGTATTGGCACTAAATCTTCTTGGTCAGAAGCGAAAAACATTAAGGTTTTCTTCAAGACTGTCCTCCAAAAGTGTTTTATTGTTCTCTTTTTCACATATTGTAACTTCACCATTTCTGAAGATTACTTTGCATCCTTCGTTTTCTATTTGTTTTATTCAGAGTAGATTAAAGTCTAAATCGTGAGTTTGGAATACATCCTTCAATTCTAACTTTCTTTCTTCACTTTATTCCACACTTGAAGACATCGATCGCAGAACTTTTTTTGGCAACATTATTGTTATAATTCATAGATATCATATCAAATGAAAAATTGTCTGCTTGTTCGTTCACCAGATGGTTTATCGTTCGTAACTCAACATTGAAGGTTAGAATTCCATCCTTGACTGATAAAGCGGTGTTGCCGTTCTTAGCTCTTTCATCATTATAAAGTAGTTCAGATGATTCATTCAACACTGAACTGTTCATATGACCTGCAATAAATATTATTCCATCAGGAACTGTATTTTCACAATCAGCTTCATTCGTACTGTCTCTGCATTCACTATGTTTATGTTCTGGTTTGCCACACTTATGACATTTGAAGAGAAATTATGACACACATTGTTCTCGTTCTCTCTCATATATCGTAAATTGTCCTCTTCCTCTACAATTTGCCAGAGTCTGTCCGCGTCCCCTGCTTCTTTCACTGAAAAAACCTCTGTAGCTACTATTGAAAGCAACAAAATCATCTCCTGGATTGTTTCTTTGTCATTTTCCTACCTGCAGTACCTAACTTGCTTCCAACAAATTGTACAGGTTCATCTCTGGGATTTGTACTAAGCATTAATCAAATGAAAATTTCAATGTTTAATAACTATCTGGCATTGCTGCTAGCAATTGACATATCATTTCAGCTTCTTCTAAATTACCTCTACTAGCTTTCAGATCTGTAACGGTTTTTTCAAGAATTCAATGAAATTATTCAAGCGGCCTTCGGTATATTTCATATTTCTTAGTTTTTTCTGAAAGTCAACTTGGATTGACAACTTCTCACGGGTGTGAGTGTTTTTCAATGTTTCATAAATTTCATTACCTGTTTCATAATTCTGTGTTGTTTTCGAAATATTATCAGGTATTCCACACTGTACTTTAATGTTCCAAGCCCTTGTAATTTTCTTTCTAAATTGTACTGTTGCCTCTTGGTTCTTTGAGGCATCTTCTTCCAGTACTTTTAATGTATCACTTTGTTCGAAGAATAGTTTCAGACGAAACTCCCAATTTGAAAACCTGTTTCATCAAATTGTTTATGATTCGCCACCTGTGTATTCAGATTCAGTGTCGCCATGTTTTTCTTTCCTCAGATTCTTCCAGAGATCAATGTCTCCCATGCCTGCGTGCCAAAAAACTTCTAGTTGATTCCGCTCAGATTTATCCAGATCTGAGCCCATAACCTGTTAAATGCTGAGTTTGAGTATTCCACTTTTGCATTATGTAATAATGATTATTCCATATTCCCTAGATATTTTTTCAAGTTGTGTTCTCCTGCCATATTACACTTCGCTCTCTTAACGACATATTTTACATAGAACAACAAAAGCGTATTATGGATTTTGCATGCATGACAAAATGACAATTGACATATAATTGTACTCTTGCAAAATATCTCTAATCTCTGCATTCAACAATTCTCTATAATTCAAATTGTAAACGGATAACATTGCTTTTGAAATCATCATTGATCCTAACTTTTACCGATCATATATGATCGAATACTTCATAATAAAATATTATATTGCAATTACTCACTCTCTTTTATATTTTTAGATTTTGAGTCTATCGACCCCATTTTCAAATGAAAGACCAAACCATTCTTCCAAAATTTCATTTCATTATTCAGTCAGTAATGAAATAATCAACAGAAAAAGATTGAAGTATGGAAAAGAGTGAAAATGAAGTATTTCATACGAAACATAGATTATTGAATGCTTTTACGGGATAATTCAAATTTGCTCGTGAAATTTCTGATGGAAGCTCTGGTTATCTTAGAGCATAAAACTTTCATTGGCCATCTGCAGTTCTGATAGTATTCCAAAATCCTCCTAACAGCTGGATAAAGGTATGTTTGAATAGAAAAATGTAAACTAGTTTATACAAAAATATTGATAAGTTTGTGTGATTTTTTGATAAAAAGTCTAATCAAATTTGAATCGAACTTTATTCGAATATCACAACTAAAACCACAGTAGATAATCCAATTACTCAACCAACCTTGCACCATTTCACTTCAGCTGCTAATCTCGTTGCTTGTCGCGAACAACTTATTGAATTAATACCTCAATCAGAGGCTATTGAACATTCTTTGAAGTTGTCTCACCGCGTAACGGTAGGTGATTTTTCTTGTTCCCACTTCCCATCCGATCGGTAATTCATGATTATCACAAACTCGTTCATTGAAATCCTCACCGTTTCATAGATAACTTTCACCGAACGTTGTAGTCGCAAAAATACAGGGTGTTTCATGCTTTCATTAAATGTATGAAAATACTTTGAATTATCTGAGAAGGTGTAGATAATTAACAAGAACGAGTATATGAAGATAACTAAATTCCATCGGTATGATAAATAGTATATTATATACCTAGGATGAGAAGTGAGCTATTATTTATCGAGCGCTACGCGCCTTAGGATATAAGCGCGCAATATCTACTTAGGCCATGAAAACGTTTGCCGGCGTTTCCATGACAACCCAACACTGTACAATGATTATTATTGCTGTCAGTTTGCCAAATGCAGTTTTAATTCAAATTTAGATGTCATTTTGAAAAAGTTAAAAGATCTATATAAGTAAAACGTCATGTGTGTACCCCGCCTGAAGTTAGAGTGGTGGCAGCTAATACAAGTAGTGATTTATTGCCAGAAAAATCAAAGAGACTGTATATGAATGCATATAACCAACTGAAAGCATGCTGTGAAGAAAGGAAAGTTGCTAAAGTAACAGAAAATGTTTTATCAACGTATTTCAAAGAGAAATCGGCAAAAAGGTATCGACATTGTGGGCAAATTATTTCATGCTAAAATAGAAAATATTGACATTTCAAAGTTTTTCAAGCTTGTAACATTTTTTAAAACAAAAAACAGTAATTATAAACCTAAGAAATCAAAAGTATTTACAGAGGAATATGACGAATATTTATCAAAAAAGGTATACTTTTTTATCATTAGATTGTGTTTAATTTTTTAATGGAATGATATTTAGGCTGTTGTGGTAATTGGTGTTGCCGGTGCCTGCAGAACAGATGAATTATGCATGCTCCTAGACGATTTAGATGTTTGCGATGATATTATCATAATAAACATTCTCAATTCAAAGAACGGAACATCAAGGAAGTTTATTGTTGTTGAGCTACAATGAGTTAATGTTATTGAAAAATACTTAGCTAATAGGCAAACTGACATTATAAAACTATTTATTTTATACCGTAATGGTAAACATATCAAACAAAATATTGGGCACAATACTATTAGTAAAGTACCATATGTCGTGGCTAAATATCTCAAATTAGGAAATCCTGAGTGTTATACTGGTTATTCTTAACGTAGCTCGGCAAAACTTCTCGCAGAAAACGGAGGAGACTTACTAAGCCTGAAACGGTACGGTGGGTGGAAATCGGCTGCAGTGGCTGAAGGATATATTGAGGAATTAATAACTGATAAGAAGAGAATCTCCATATTATTGCAAAAATGTAATTTACACAATGAAGCTTCAAATATTACTATTTCTGCAAGCAAAGATGATGTCTTAAAAAACGTCCATGTTGAAGATAATTAATTGGAAAACGGTAATGAATGTGTTCAAAATACGAGGATTGTTTGTAACACAGAAATGAATTTACCTGGTCCAAATGTTAGTTCCATTAATACAGGAAATGCTGGAATATACATGATTTGTCACAATTGTACAATTGATTATCATTTCAAAAAATTTTCAAAGTTTCTGTGAATATCTTCAAAAGTATAGAATTGTTCTTATTATTTACCTAGGTGTTTTTTTTATTATCATTAATTACCAAGGTGAGAAATATTAATTCTCGTTAGGGGAATGGAGTAAATAATAGCAATTTCTCAGGATCGTAGTGAAAAAATAGTTTTTACGAATAGTTTGAAGTTTGGGTACTAGCAAAGGAAAATACTCACTATGTTTTCTCATTATCTACTCAAAAAGAAAGATTGTCACAAATCATCAATATTCATATAGTAAGCAGCGATATGACCAGAAGATCACTTTGATAAATATTTGAATAAGGAATCAATCAAGTATTATAGGCGCACGCACCTAAGAGGAATGAGAAGTTTTTGCTTCCCTTATTTTTGACGACATGGGGGCTGGGAAAGTTGGAATCGTGTTACTTCAGCAATATTTATTTATAATTTCTCATGTTTTTGAAAACTTTTAGGTTTTGCTTTTCACAAATATGGCAATCTTACTTGCCTATGTATATTAATTTAGGGGTGTAATAACCTATTCGCTGTCACGCAATGTTATAACTGAGTTGAAAAGAATGGATGTAAGAAAATCGCGCATACTATTCACTTGTTTCAATTTGTTCGATGTCACATTGGTAATAATAACAAACTATTATCATAGGATATAAAGTGTTCTCAGTAAATGTTTGTTTCACAAATGATCCACTTCTGCCACTAATGAATTTGTTTGAAATATTGTCTAATATAGTCAAACCAAAAATATTTGAACATTTCGAAAAATGTTACGAAGTTATCAGGTACAAGCAAAGTACATCATGTTACTTGTTCCTATTGTCTCTATGAGAATTGAAGGATGGAAAGCAACGCCCAGGAATAAATAAAGTTCATTTAATATTTTCAGGTCCTTTTTGTTGTCCTTCAACATGTAGTGCCGGCACAAACAAAACAAAAAGAAAAGGTATTTCTAGGGTAGGTATCGTGAAGAAATGGTAAAATGGAATTATTTCCATCTTGGTGTAATTATGCCACCCAGCTTAAATGTTGCTTCAATTGCTGGTGAAAATCCCGAAACAATACACAATAACTATAATTTATAAAGTACTATGACAAGACCTCAGAATGTTATCAATTAATTTCCAATTTTCCTTCCTTATTTAGCAATACCAAGAGCAAACAGCATGTGGTTTTATCTATTTTTATTGCTCATAAATGACAAAGTTTGAGTTTGAAGAAATGTGCATTATTTAAATATTGAGAAATTACAGCAAGAACATTCGTTGAAAGTAAAATGTACAATCCATGGAAGCAGAAACCAATACGTGAGACTGAAGGCAGTTGTGTATGTAGTAAGGGGTACCAGCGCCGAAAACAGATCGGTACTTAAGTATGAATATAAATATAAAATCGTATGAGTAGTTATGGAATGAATGTAAATACAGCGTGACTCACGGTCGATGGTAGGTTAGACGTTTCTGGAAAACGCAAAGCATGATTTTTCTGAAAATTTCACCTCTCACATTTCCTAACCTATTCTATCGATCTAAAATATTTTCAGCATTGCGGCGTTACTTTTATAAGTAATTTACAAAGAGTTATCGACGGTGTTTCGAATCATTTTTCAAAATGAATGCAATTATCGATTATTCAAACGAAGTTCTTATCAAATTATATATTATACACATGAAAACAAAGTGATGAAATCATTGTCAGAACGTGTAAAAAATTCAACCAAATGTATCCTGAATTAACACCAATGAACGAGAGGAAGTTTGAAAGGTTACAAAATAATCTCCTTAACATTGGCTCAAAGTTTCCAGGGAACAACTGTACCAAAAAAATCAGTCATTTCTTGGTATAAAGTAAGATTTTTGTGGGCTAAAACATGTGAAAG
>WOGP01003175.1:0-15569 GCA_015342065.1 Leptinotarsa undecemlineata
TACTGAAGTACTTTTGAAGTACTGGATACTCAGGTTCTTTCATTCAGGACATACAAAAAGTTATAAATTATATCAAGAATATCTACAAATGTATTATGCTAAATATTTCGTATAGCAAGATTTTCTCATTGCAGGCCATCTCAATATCTATCACACCAAATGGCTCCTCAAGACATTTCAGAAAATAGAGTAACAGTATCCGACAGTATAAAGCAATATATAGAAAACTGGGCAGACGAAGATACGGCGTGTGAGTTGGAAAGCAATAGGCTCTGCAAAGATGGTATGAGAGTAAGAGATGACCCGTCGACAGGGACTGTATTTATGATAAGTCAATCCGAATTGCAATATTTCGAAAATGGAGTTCCTATTGTTACTTCCGAGAACACAATACCTATGGTAAGAAATTGAAATTTGCTCATGGAATAATATTTCATTTTAATATATTACTTTCTTCAAGGTTACTCCTGAGAACTGTCAGTATATCATAAAAAGTGGAGTTTCAATAGATAATACCTCTGGAACGGTCAGATTAGTTGATAACAAGAATGACCATGTCATTGACCTTGGAGACAATAATGAAGAACGTGTTGTTAACCTCCATATAATGGATCCCCTTAAACAAGACTGCTTGCTTGCTAACAAACCAAATGAATCAAACCAAAGACAAACAACTAACGAACATTTGTATGAAAATATGACAGGAAAACCAAGAGTCGTAATTCACCAAAATACTGTAATACAATCGGGTTACCAAAACGTATCTACGGATAATTCATTTGGGAATATAATCAATGAACAAGTTAAAGTGGGTAATAGTTTACCAATTATTACTGATACCATTGAAGAAGAATTGAACCAAAGTATCAAAGAATGTAAAAAAATAACTGTGGACAAAAATTGTTCACCCATAACTTTGGACCAACTTGAAGAATACAAGGAATCTTCTCTTCAGTCATCAGTAATATGTTCTAATAAAAATGTGGAAGACGAGTTTGGGAAAGAAATTCATAACATCCAGGAATGTAACACTGAACCATCTACGAAAGATGTACCATTTTTTGATGAGTTTTCCGTCGGCATTAACTCAAAGGTTGAAGGTAAAAATCGTATTGACATAAAATCTGACAGAAGTGAATTGGTAAACCCTAAAGAGGAAAATACAGTACAACCACATATTTCACTTCCAGAGACATCTATCAACGAGTATTCTGATGAACTTTCCCAAATTGAAAAACAAAACGATAATGATGAGTTGTTAAACTCTGATAATATCTGCTCTTTTACCGAGGGAAGAAGTGATATAATTTGTGATGAAAAGAGAAAATCTGCTGAAAAATGCAGTGCTTCAGCTTGTGAAGAACAGAGGGATCCTGTTAACAGTGAAGATTCATCCATATCACCTGTTCTTGGAAAAGAAGCTTTTATTGATGAAATTATGGAAGTTGAAGTCAAAACACTCACTGAAGTTGGAGAATCGATAATAAATAATACTGATATAAAAAACATCATTCCTGTTAGCAATGATAATCCTGATAAAATTGAAATGAATGTACTGAATTTCAATCAAGAGGGTGAAATTTTCACAAAACAAATTGATACAGTTATTGAAAAGTCAAAAAATAAAAGGTCCAAAAGAATTTTCTCAGTGGATGATATCATCAATAACATTGGCAAAAATTTAAAATCAAATTCTGAAAAAGATGTCCTTGAAAGAAGACATAGTCTGCATTCCCCAAAAGAATTTTTGGATAGAGAAATTGTAAATATATTATTTGTACCAGAGTTTGAGAAAAAGCATACATTGGTTGAAATCGAAAAGCAAAATTTATCAGAACAATTACCAAAGGTTGAAATGAATGGATATAAATTGAAGGAAACTAAGCCAGCTATTTTGGAAAAAATGGCCACTGAAAAAAGTAGTGAAGAAGTTGATTTAAAATACGAATCTGTAGTACCCGAGCAAACCAAACCAAATGTTGATGAAAAAAAAACTTGCGGGGATTTACTTAGTGAAGATGGAACAGAAGGGAAAACATACCATGCAAACGATGAGAAAAAAAACAGTAATTCCCAAAATTGTGATGGATTACTCAGAATTGAAGAAGTTGACACCAGCCATAAAGAAATCTTGGTGAATACTAGTAAAACCATCAGACCAAATTCAAATATATTTGAGAGTTTCAATGAATTGAAAAATAGTAAATTTTTGATGAAAAAATACATTGATACAAATAAAAACAAGCTATTGGATACCTCTTCAAATACAGTGGAAACGTCTTCACAAACGTGTTTTCAAGATGATCGAGACATAATCATTGACAATTCCATTTACCAAACCGTAGATTCTATTCAGGAAGCTAGTGTTCAGCTAATAGAACAGAAAAAAATCAATTCTGGATCAGATCAAAGTGAAATTCAAATTCGAAGTGTTATAAGAGTAGAAGAATCTAGTGTACTTTTGCAAATAGCGGGAGAATTGGTTGAAATTAATGTCAACATTGTTAATGGTAAAAATGTTATAACAGTGGTTCCATTATCTGATACCGCTGTTTTGGATTTGAATGAGAACTATGAAACTGTAATCAATCCTGAAACAATTGACCCTTTACACATTGATGATATAATGATGGAAAGTAATGATGATTTGACTGAAACTGTAGAATATCAGACAGTTCAGCCAGAAATTGTTGAAACTACTAGCGAAATCATAATTGGAATGGATTTAAGTTTGGAAGAAGAAATACAGTTAGACTTAGCCCAACCCCCTATGCTGTGCACCAAAGCTTCGAAGAAGGCATACGACTGTGATTTGCAAATTCCTTCTATAACAACTAGTGAAGACATTCATGACAACAATAAACTTGAAGTATTCCTCAACAATGATAAAGTCAGCTCTAGTAAAGAACATGTGAACAGAAATAAGAAACATGAACGGCTTATTGATTCTTTCAAAAAACAAAAATACCAACGTTCAATAGATTCAACTGACAAAAAAATATCTCAAAATAAATCTCGAAATCAGATAAAATCTAAACAACGGAAAACTCCAGAAGAAGATGAATTCATTCCGTTCAAGGATTTAATTTTAGCTAGAAAATTGAAAAAATTGAAACGACAAGAAAATAAAAATAATGAAGATGGTACAGTGGACTCTACTATGAAAACTGACGATCTTAGCAAGGATACCACTGAATTGACAAAGATGGATATTGTGAAAAAAGGTGAATCTGAGGAGAAAACTCCTAGTGTAAAGGAAGATATTTGGGAAAGCCCTAAAAAACTGCTGTCAAGTGAAGTTAACTTTAAATATATAGAAAATGGAAAAGTTTTTGAGATTAATGATCAGAATAAAGTAATGTGTCGTCAAACACTTGAAGCAAATAAAGGAGCTATAGAAAAACAGATTGAAAAGGCTGCTTCATCTAAAAAAATATTTGACAATGAAGATAAAACTACAAAAGGGAGTTCTGACTCAAAAGAGGTTACACCAAAAGAAATAAAAAATTATAAACTGGAAGATCCTAGACTCAAGAGTAGATCTAATAGTTGCTCTTCAAAATATTCGGATGGCAAAAAGAAGTTGAGCCTGGAGGAATACAACAAACGTAAACGAAAACTTTCAGGTAGTGCGGAGGTAAAAAGCGAAATTGAGGCTGAATTGACACCTAGCGAAAGAAAAAACTCTAAAAATGAATCAAGTCTAAATATTTCATCTATCAGGGTCGTTCCAGAAAAAATACAGTTTCAGAGACCTAAATCTTTAGATGATTTAAACTCACTGCTTAAGCCAAAAGAAAGCAAAAGCATCAAAAGAAAACTGAGTCTGCAGTCTTCTCCTGTTAAGCAAAACTATTTCGATTGGGAAGAAACCCAGTCCCCAAAATTTAATTTTTATCAGAATAATCTTGACAAAAAATATTGTGAATTCAGTGGCCTTATTGGTGATAATGGAATAGATAAATCAAAAAATGAAACACAAAGAAAATCAAATTGTGAAGCACGTGTAGATGAAATATTGCAAAATTATAAAGAGCAAGTGGACTTTAAACTAAGTTCTCTGAAATTTGAAATTCCCAGGGTTGTGAAACCTGTTGAGCAAGCACCCAGAAATCCATTTTCCAAATCTGAATCATGTAGTTTAATGCAGCGATTCTTGAAAGATGAAAAACTCACCTCTGAAGAAATGGAAAAGATTTGTAAAATCATTTCTTATAAACGTATGGTGCAAAAGTTGAAAAACACCAAACTTTCTGAACCACCCGACTCTGAAGAAAACCCCACCTATGAGGTTCATAAGGAATCTGGATATCGAAACACAAAATTACATTTGAAAAAAGTGTCTGAGAGAAAAAGAAAAAATCGCTTTCGAAATCTACACTGTCGGTCAAATTCAGAAGATGAAATAAGTGACAATAAAAAAAGTGATTATTCTGTAGTTCAATCAGATTGTTTGGCAGGTGTTGTGCCTAAACTTATAATTAAAAGAAAAACGGAAATGCCTTTACCGGTTGTGAGATTAGAAAGGCTAGACCTCGGTTCACTTGCTAATAAAAAGGTTAGATATGTTATTTGAATTTTTGTTTCAAAGTGATATAATAGGGACCAAGTAACCAAAGTCTGTTGATAATTTAGTTTCTATGAATAGTTGTTTTCATAAACTTCGTTATATTTAATTTATTTCTTTGTTAATATAGGTATTGAATAAGTAGAAAGATATATTCACTTTTGCATTAAAAGATTGCAATCCAGTAAATAATGGTGAGCTATTAATCAAAACTTCATTTTTATGTAACAGATAAAATGACTGTATGTGAATATTTATCTTTCTACTTATCCTCGATCCATAAATATGTATGAATTGTTATTTTTTCCAAATAATATCCTAACAAAATCGCACGACTTTCATTTTTAAAAGTGTTCCTATGATATTAATTGAAAATGATGTCGACAGTACCGCCTTATTGTACAATATATTTCAATTCATCATTCCATATACATAAAATTAACTGTTGATGTTAAATATTGATTTGATATATATTCAGAGTTTAAACGTTTAGAAGCAATGACTGACTTAAAAATGAGTGGTGTGTTTCAATATCAATTTGTGACTTTTTCAATTTATCACATTAGGTATGTTTGTAAATTTCAATCCAGTATTCAACGAGGCCTATTTCCGAAATATAAATAATGGATTTCAAACAGATCATAACTATTTTGAAATGAAGTGACGGGAGAAAAATATTCTTCTCTTTATTGAAATTCACTGTTATACTTGTTTGGTTGATTTCCTGACAATAAATCACACCAGCAACATTTTTTTTTAAGTCCAGTCAGTTAGGCAATACCTCCCTTAAGGCTTACTCTGCGTTGATCCCAAAAATACTTCATTATATCTAGATTTTCTAACCTAACAAAATATTCTTTATATAATTCAAATTATACTGCTTCGTATTTTTTTATATCAAACTCATTCAGAAATCTAAAACTATTGTCTCTGAACTGAATAACTTGAATTTTCTTTATCATAAAACCGAGAGTCGAGGCCTCTTCTGAGGTTTGAGTATATTCCAAAATGAAATAATATATCCAGAAATCCCGGCATTTTCTGGTTATAGGTTGGAACCTGCTGGGGACCGAATCAGGTCTTTAGAGTTCGGCAGAGCCGTACTCCTACCATCTGACCTGAAGGACCACTCACCATACAAACTAATCGGCTTCGTAAAGAAGCGGGGTTTGTTTGGCCGAGTGAGAATAGATGTGAGCCACAATAAACCCTTGCGGGTTGCGGTGGAGGTAGACTATACCCACTCACTCTGTACCTAACCTAACCTATAGGTTGGAATATCATAAACCTGATATGAGATCAGAATCAGATTCATAGCGAGAAACCTTTGGAAAATATAGCATGTGTTTTGAAAAATATTAGGCCTGTGTTATTAATCTACAGTTTGATGAAATATACTTGAGAATATTCTCTAGTGTTGCAAATGTATAAAAATAAAAAGACGGATTCATGAAATCAACCAAACTTGAAATCAATTTGACTCTGCTTCAGATAGGTAACTTATCAAAAACGGCATTCCTGCAAATATTCTGAGATACATTTTTAGGATAAGCCCACTCCTCTCAAATCATTTTGATAGCTAACAGTAGACAAATTTTGAAAGCCTTTAACCACCAGTCTCTGAAGAAAACCCCACTTATGTAGTTCATAAGAAATCTGGAAACCGAAACACAAAATTACATTTTTAAAAGCTTATAAAAGAAAAAGGATACATCGCTTTCAAAATCTGCACTGTCAGTCAAATTCAGAAGATGAAATGAGTGACATTAAAAAAGCAATTATTCCGAAGTGCAATCAGATTGTTTGGCAGATGTTGTGCCCAATCTTATAATTAAGTTGAAAATGAAAATGCCTTTACCGGTTGTGAAATTCTGGATATCGTTGGTTGGTATTTCTCTATGATATCTATCATATACCACACCTATCATATAAAGTCATGAAAAATAAAAGTTACTTAGTTTTGTCCTATTTTTGAAATTCGATAAACCGACCTTTGTCAATAATATCATCTACAGTCCCAAACTAGATACGACTAAGTCAATATGTCAAGTTGGGTTTTTTTAGGCTGAGTGATTTATAAGTTGAGTTGCTCTTTATGAATCCACTTTGCTCGACCTCGATTTGGTAAGAAAGCAACATTTTTTTATCAATTGAAACATTTATTGAGTATGATTTATTTTATTGTGAAATTCATCCAACCAAAAAATCACAATATCCAGGGTTGGAATATATTACTGAAAAAAAGCTACATTTTTTCACTTAGTCAATATGGTAAACATTGTATCTTAATTTGGGTATCTTCAGAATAAAATTGTTTTGGAATTTATTTTCAGTCATTCAATTTTATTGTTACAATTGTACATAATCAGATTGTTGATTATCATAGAAAAACGTGTATTTCTATATTCAAAGCATTTCATTTATGATTTCTTTCTTTACTGATTTAGTATACCACTTTTGTATGAAGATATCTAAATTTGAGTAAGATGTTTTTTACTTCGTCTGTAACTATTTCTATTAAAACGTTACTTTAGGAGTTTTATATTTTGTATGAATTTGGGAGGTGTGTACCTATTCATAGTATCGAATAAGTTCATTGTTGAAGTCAAATTTTTCTATCCCATTTATATGATATATCAACAAAATATATTCAGAGTTCAATGACAATACTATGGTGATACTGGATTTATTCAATTTCATAATTCTACTGGTTTTACACCATCGAAACAATTAATATAAGTTATAATATCATCGATAGATTTGATGGAAACAAAATGAAATATAAGTATAGTTACACTTGAAGCAGAATAAAGTCCAAAAATGTACCTTTGTTTTCTGTTCAATACTTTATTTTTATGATAAGAATGTAGTTACCATAAAGTGCACGTTATTCAAAACTAGACCAGAATGTGCCTCATTTGATATTTTGGTCCTCTTAAACGGTAATGATTATTTATAAAAATTAGAATAAAAAATGATACTGCCTGAGTGTGAACGTTTCTAGATATTGAAAGAGGTATGGAAACTTATATCATTTGTAATCAGCAAAACACAGTGATATTTTGGGTACATTGATCAACAAACGATTTATGAAAAATAAGCTTCTTTTGATTGATAGAGTTTGACTACATTTTTTAGCCAAAATCATCGAAATATTTTTTACTTAATTATGTCCTAAAAACTACAAATTTGTGAAATAGAAATGTAGTGTATTAGAAATGTAGTGTATTTCAAACAAATGTAGAAATGTAGTGATTTAATACTCGGTTTACTCATTCAGATAAAAACTTCAATATTTCATACTTGTAAGTTTTGGATATGGAAATATAAAACGAGGTATATTCTGTAATACGTTAGATCGTGCAAGTTACATATGTTAGTTGATATGAGTGCCTTAGCACCAATAATGACTGTTATTTTTGTACCAATTTACTGGTAATTTGTATATTCAGCACTGTGTTATAAAAAAAAGTTTAAAAATTATTTGTTTTATTGAAATACATAACTCCAAACCTTGAAGTAAAGTGAAAAAGTGTGTAAATATACTTTGCATATTTACTCTTTAGTGTACCTACTTTTTTTTCTTGTCTTCTTTTGTTATGGTGCAATAATCAGCCACCTTCATATTTTGTAAAAGTGGTCACAACTGTAATCAAAGAAATACGTCAGAGGCGAAATCGAAAAACCGGCCTTCGTGGGCGCTACAGATCCAGCACTGTGCCAGTTTCATATTTTGTTATAGTGGTCACAACTGGAAACAAAGAAATACGTCAGAGGTGAAATCAAAAAACCGGTTTTCGGGGGCGGTACAGATCCAGCAATATTTTTATTAGTGACTATGCCACCTTCATATTTTGTTATAGTGGTCACAACTGGAAACAAAGAAATACGTCAGAGGTGAAATCAAAAAGCCGGTTGTCGGGGGCGGTATAGATCCAGCAATATTTTTATAAGAGACTCTGCCACCTTCATATTTTGTTATAGTGGTCACAACTGAAAATATAGAAATACGTCAGAGGTGAAATCAAAAAACCGGCCATCGGGGGCGGTACAGATCCAGAGATATTTTCATTAGTGACTGT
The DNA here is from genome assembly GCA_015342065.1 of Leptinotarsa undecemlineata. Lineage (NCBI taxonomy): Eukaryota > Metazoa > Arthropoda > Insecta > Coleoptera > Chrysomelidae > Leptinotarsa > Leptinotarsa undecemlineata. The sequence goes on from WOGP01003175.1 coordinate 8,650, forward strand.
GCCACCTTCATATTTTGTTATAGTGGTCACAACTGGAAACAAAGAAATACGTCAGAGGTGAAATCAAAAAACCGGCTGTCAAGGGGCGGTACAGATAAAGCAATATTTTTATAAGAGACTCTGCCACCTTCATATTTTGGTATAATCTTAAGAAATGGAAACGAAGAAATATATAGGTGAAATTAAAAAAAACCGGCCGTCCGGGGCGGTACAGGCACCCGGCTATTACCTACGTGAAGATTTTGGTTTCCAATGACGACTTGTTGAAAATAACAGCAAACTGTTATATTCCAAGGCTATCCATGGCACTTATTTCATTTGGAGAAAATTGATCCTATGCTGCCATTTCGAATAAATAAAGATGTCCACGCGTGTTAATAGTTGAAAAATGAATTTTATATTCAATTAAATAGCTGAAAAATATATACAGGTTTCTGTTTAAAATTCTTGATTGTGTTCATTTCCGGTTTAACTCTGTATAGATGTCAATGTTTCATTATAAAAAATATCGGCTTCAATATACTTTTACCTCTATTCCGAATTTAAAATTTTTCACCTCATAAACAATTGAATGGCGCCATGTCCAATGATTTCGTTGTCACCCAGTATACGTCAAATACCGCTTGTACATCAGTTAGATGGAACTAGTGTTTACTGTAATGCAGCAATACGACAATTTCTAAATGAAACTTTTCAGGAAAAATGGATAGGACCTTACTCAGAGTATTTCATGCCAGCGTACTCACCAGATTTAACCCCAATGGATTTCTGGATTTTTTCTTATGCGGTTTATTGAAGAATGAAGTTTGCAAACATCGTTTTTCTTCGGATACGTATCAGTTCTGAACTCTGAAAACTGATTGCACATTACGTGAGCACATTATGAATGCAGGCTAGGATTGCGTATTGAGAACCGAACTGTTCATGCTGTAGGAAGGACGTCATAATGAGCTATGAAAACGAAAAAATGGGTTTGTTTTCAAAGCGAATTATAAAAATTATATTGAACAAGAAAATATCCATAAAATTAATGTAATGAGTTTGTGCCAAAATACTTATTTCGTATCGATATTATGGACTATTAAGTTCTTGTTACAATAGTATATGATTTTGAACAATTAGTTTTTTTGGTAGTCCCCATTTTGAAAAATGGGTAAAAAATAAAACTTCACTTAGATGGGCCATGACTACAAAGCTACATTTATTTTTTAATACTGAACAATTTTCAAATTTTCTAATCAACATTTACCAAAATAAGGGTAGGTACCCTACTTTACTCTAAAGATTAAATTTTTGAAAGTTCTTCGTATATTACGCGTGTTTTACTAAATTTCGTTGATGCTTATTTAATTTTAAAGTTGAACTACTACTACTGATTTCATAAGTATCAAAGTATCTACTGTTTTGTATGATGTCATTCCCATTGCAATAGTTACACATGTTTTTATCAGTTCACATTGTAGTGGAAGGATTTGATGTTGGATCTGAGTTTATTTCATTATTCTAATAAATATTTTCAATATGGGGAGGAAACGACTTATTCCTGTCGAAGCATTTGTCGAATTTTTGATGGGCAGGGGTTTTAAGCTTCAGAAAGAGATAACTGATTTGAATATTGAAAATGAAATTGTATATGAAGCAGCAAACCATTTTCTCAAATCCAATAGTTAGGTATGAAGAGAGACGAATTATCATGAACTTGGTGAAATCTAATACAGCGGCTATAAAAGTTAATTTTATGGAGGATTCAGCATGTAGCTCTGATACGTCCATTGAGAAAAAAAGAAATGGCCGACTAGAAGATAAAGTTATTATTTCGGCACTGAAAGAATTTGGTATCGAGGACAAAGCACCAAGAGAAGAATCGTACTGCCCAAAAAACCCACTGTTCGCTCGTTTATGCGTCGCTCTCGGGAAAAAGAATTCCAAATCAAATTGAAAATATATAAAACAACGATGTCAGACAATTCGTAGATCTCATCGTCGTTGCAGTACGCCAATTGAAAACTGGCACCAACTTGAATCTCCCATTATTTCGGTGATGTCGAATCCGGAAAATTCTCAACTGGAATTAAGTAATGAGGTAAAGACTGTTCTACAAAGCAGTGAGAGTGAAAATCAAATCAGTGCTTCTGTGTTTTTAATAGACAGACAAAAAATTGGAATGGAACAAATTTTACCCAAAGGCAGCAGAAATTTATGGACTCCAGAGAATGTCAAAAATGAAGTGGAAAACAAAAGACGTTTTTCTTTTAAGAAATGCACTATTTTAGAAGGTAATTTTTGTTTTACTTCTCTTGAGTGGGCTGATATGTGGATGAATAACAAATTGAAATCTGATGTTTATAATTATTTACTTTGTAAGAAACTCAAGACTGTGAATAACACCTGTCCATTTATCATTAAATCGGTTAATGTGAAGGATTCACCATATATAAGAGTGTATGGTTATTGCAAACACTGGGGTTTTAAGTCATTCGAACTATTAATGAAACCAAATGGTAATGGTGGAGCAGAGGTGATTGTATATAGTGACTTTATTGATTATTACCATACTCCGAATCCTTTAATCCGTCCTGCTCGCGGTACCGAGAGATGTCTACTTCAAGAACGGCTCTCACTCAATAAACCATCTGTAGTTAGATCAGAAGACATTAGAAATGCTTCAGACATATTAATACAACATGGGAATCTACATACCATCCGATCTGAAAGTGTTTACAAAAAAATACGTAGTGAATATCTTGCAAAAAAAGATCGTCATTAAGATGACATTTTCGATGTTATTCTCATGAAAAGGTGAACCATTCAATGTACAAATATTGAGCAGAGAACAATTAGAAATCGTCTTTGATTTGAAGAGTTCTATTGAAAAATTAGATATTCATATAGATTCTACTGGAAAGTGTGTGAGAAAAATGATTCATACAGAAAAGCGAATATTTTATTATGCCGGAGTTGTAAAATGTCAAAAAATATCTGCTGCCTTTCCTGTTTTCGAAATGATCAGCCCCGAATATGAAACCAATACCATTTCAATATGGTTAATGAATGTAAGAAATTATTTTATCTCTTACAATAAATGGCCAATTTTTGATAGAGTCATAACAGATTTCAGTTTTCCGTTAATAAATGCAGCACTTGAGAGTTGGAACAGTATGACTATGAAACAGTATCTACATATGTGTTATCATATAATTCTGGAAAAAAACTCGATGGCAGGTGCTGATTTCACTATTTTGAAATTGTGTTGTGCTCACTTGTTGAAAAATATAAGTAGAGATGTTGGTAATTGTATTAATGATAAAGAGCACAAGCATTTCATTATTGAAAACATAGCTGGAATGTTCAATTTCAAAAGTATATGGATGGCATCAGTTTGGATGAAGTATTTGACAATTATTTTATTATCTCCTAAAAATAATAAGTTGGTAGAGTGCTCCATAAACTCATTGACTGATATCAGTAATAACAATTGTGTCTCCGAATTAGATGTTATTGATGTGAAACGGTATACTGTATCTGTTTTTCATTACGAAACAGACAAGACTGAGCCAATTTATAAATCTAGTCCTTTCTATAAACATTTTAATTCAATTGCTGGTTGTCAAATTATTGATGATGATGGGGGAACAAAAAATCCATTTTACTCACCAAAACTTCTAGATTTTCTTTTAAAACGTTATTTACCATATTATCCACTTTGGTGTGGAATAAATTCATCGTCTGATGAAAATGAGCGTTGCAGTAATGCTATTGTGGAAAACTGGTTCGGTTATGTGAAAAATATTTTACTCAATAGTTTGCCAAATCAAAAATGCACCCGATTTTTGAGACTTGTTAGGCAGAGGGTTCTGTCCCTTCATAAAGAAGTGTTGCTAAATATTCCTCGTACTAGGTGTACAAATACAAGGAGAAAAATGGATAAAGAGACTTGGAAGAAAGCTAAAAAGCGCCGTCATAACTATTTCAAAAAATCTTTGATCAGCCGACTCTCAGCAACTGTTGCTTCAGAAAAATATAAAATTTTACCAAATGGCTTAATCGATAATGCAGATTATTATATAAATTGTTCTAGTTTTTTCCAGGAAAACTATTTGTATATCAGTACATTTTCTAAATTTAATATCCCAAAAAAAACTTTATTATCAGATGATTTCTACAGATTGTCTTCCAATTTATCGAATAGCTTGGATATGTATTTGAGTAATTCAATCATTGATGCTTTCTTAGCCATCCAAAAACCAAATCATATTTCGCTATTCTCTTGCGATTTATCATATTTTTTGATTCTGAGAGAAAATTTGAAGTTCGACTTGAATAATATTCCCCCTTTGAAAGATATTTTGATTTTTGTTATCAATACAGGTCAACATTGGACTCTTCTAGTAGCTGACAAAAAAAACAAAAAATTCATTACTTCGATCCGATGGGAACTACTCAACAACAAGTCAGTCATTTCTTCAAAAAATTTCTTACATTTGCCAGCGCTTACAATAGAATTAGTAAACACATTTTCAATTCTCCTATTCCAATAAGAGGGTGGTCATCTGAATTAGTAGAACATGTCACACAGACTGATGCATATAACTGTGAGGTATTTGTTCTAAAATTCGCTGAATGCATATTCTACCAAAAGAATATACCAAAACAAAACTTTGTACCTGATGACTATCGAAAAAAAATAGCATACGACTTGATAAAACACTCTGACAATATGTCAAACATATGTCCCCTGTGCGGGCGATCAACAGAAGTTTCAAATATAACTTTAGACTGCATTATCTGTGATAAATGTGACAGGTGCTATCATCAGAACTGTATTGAAGATTTAAAAAAACTACTTTCATTATACCTGTGGGTAATTATATTTGTGTTATATGTAGTATGTGATTTTTCTTATTCTGGAAGGATACTTAATTTATACAACGGTTCCAGTTAACACCGCTATAAATATATATTCTCAAATTTCTAATCACATATTTTTATGGCATTTATGACTCTTTAGCGCTTCCCACATTTTTGTTGAAATTATTCAATAAACTTTGATTAGTATTCATTTTATAATATGAATATTAAAGGTACCTACCTAATAGTATTAGCTGATCTCAAGATAGGGTATGATTTAAAATTAAATTGTTCTTGCATTTTATATTTGTATTATTTTTATTTTATTGAGTTTATATTATCGAAGTCAATTTGCATTATTAGTCATTTATTATGTTTTCGTATTTTATTTATTTTTCATATGACATGTACATCAAATGGCTTTCGATATTGTTCCCTATATATTATTAGAATTAAACACTGAACTCTTTCAACTAATACTTATGTTTACTTTTTTGACATAAACTATACCAAATACAACTGAGCAGCTTTTGTATCCGATTACAGAGAAACACCGAATGAATTCGTTATCCTCATAGTGACAGTCCGTTCAATCAACCCAAAAAAATAACAAAAACCTCTCTGATAACGGTTGGGGATGATGATTCAGTATCTTTGTTTCCCATGACCGGCGGCGGCTAGGAAAATTATTCCTTATTGGGTAATTTCTTCTATTCTTTCTTACCATATTTTGGTATTTTCTTGGGTTTATATTATAGAATTGAGTTTGCATTGTCAGTCATTCATTATATTTTTGTATTTATTGTTCGTGTGATATGTACAGCTTTCAATATGGATTGCTTTTATTATACAGTGCTTTCCTTTAATGTCCCCCCCATTTTATTTTTTGAACGGTTAAACAGAAAAAATTGTTACTTGGGATAATGAAATTGAGGTATGAATACTATATTTTGAAGTGAAATTTACCAATGAAAATTTCAAGATGGCGACTGGGCGCCATCCGGAAAGAAAATATTGAATTGAAAGGGGTGTCTTGTGACACATCATTTTGAAGCTCCTGATGAATACTTCACAACCCTAGAATATAAACAATATCTTTACTTACTACAAAATGTCGGCACATACAATAATTACCTAAATACACCCATGTTTAACTTCCATAATTTGAAGAAATAAGTTGATTTCAGTTCAGAAAATGTTCGAAATGGTTGCCTTGAACTTTTTGAAATCAGAACTACCCAAGCAATATTTCACGTCTAATATTTTCGAAAACTGTAACGTCGATATTTCTTCAAATATTTATTATTCTCTGCCGTATATCCAATACTGGAGCAAGTTCAGTTTCGTACAACTTTTGTGCTTCAAATAGCCCCATAAGAAAATCAAAAGGTTTCAAATCTGGTCAGCAAGCCCTCTAATCACCAAAATTGTCGAAGCGAATCCTAATGAATTCGATATGAATATTGTATTCCAAGAATATGGCGCACCACAACTTCAGACAAGCAAGAAACCATTTAGATATCAATTTCCTCGGTCGTTGGGTTGGTAGTCGAGGTCCTACGGAACGGGAGGACCCTCTCGCCAGATTTGACACCTTTGGAGTTTTTTATGGGGCTGTTTCAAGCGCAAAATTGTACGAAACTAAATCTGCTTCGATATTAGATATACGGCAGAGAATAATGAATATTTGTAGAAATATCGATGTTACAGTTTTAGAAAAAATTGGACGTGAAATATCGATTAGGCTGTTCTTATGTCAAAAAGTTCAAGACAACCGTTTCGAACATTTTCTCAAGTGAAGTCAGCTTATTTCGTCAATTTATGAAGTTGAACATCGATGTATTCAAGTAATTATTAAATGTGCCGCCATTTTGTAGTAGGTGGAAATAGTGATAAATGATTCATTCAAAAAATAAAAGGGAAAAACTTTAAGGAAAAGCACTGGAGAATTCAGTACGCAGTGTCTCCTATTTATTATAAATTTGTATTATTTTACCAATAGGCTCCCGATTTGAATTTTATTCATATTAATTTTTTGATATTATATTGTGATATAGAGTTCAGTTTGTATT
>WOGP01003176.1:0-15569 GCA_015342065.1 Leptinotarsa undecemlineata
AGAACACAACTTTTTCCTAATTTAACCTAAGCTGTATCTCCAACAGGTACTGAGATTCCCATGCTTAGGATCCTTATCTTGGACACACTGTATAGTGCAACCTATCTTTCGACAGCTTCCCTTTAATAATATAGTTAGGGAGCTAACTAATTTCGTTATTCAATAATCATTTCTGATTTTGTAGGAATCACAATAACTCTATAATGGGACAGAAAAGTCTCGGGCCTAGAAAAAAATCGCGTTTTATTGTTCAAAATTGGCTTCATTCATGAATTTTCCCGATAAATGAGAGTATTACCAAAGTTCTTGGAAATATTCTTCTGACCACAAGACATAGAACCGTTGACTAACTTTCTTCAGAATTCAACAAGACAACCCAATAAAAGCTATCAATTCTGATGAAGAAGCGCCACGATGTTTTTTTTGCTATTAAAAACGTTATCTTCTCGACCTATATATCGTCGGGTTCATTAAACCGAGAGCGATAAGGAAAGAACCAAAGAAAAAATATACAAACAATGAGCGTATTTACTTCCATTACACCAAATTATCATATTTACCGACACTATCGTAAAAAACAATTGAAATGTTTGCTCTTCTATTACGAAATAGACAGACCGAACAAAGGGTTTATCTAACGTTCAATATTAATCGAAATATCTGTTTCGGTATTTGAGGGAAGGGGGTAATTATCGACGAGGGTGAGTACCAAGAAATTTGAATAAACAGTGATAGTGTCGAAAGTGGTCCGGTTTGTTCGATCCAGTGAAAAAATACCGATTTCTTTAACAAAGTAGTACGAAAATCACCCCATGGATCCTTTTGGAATTTAACAACATCAAATTAAATGGAAATTTTTGAGTTGTGGTAGTTTGCATCCTCAGCAAGACAAACAATTGGAAAGTAATAACAAAAGATGCAGTATATAAGGTGAAATATTCCTCATGTAAATATACATTTAATTTTTTTGTAGTAATCGGACGAATATCCAAATTTCTTCAACCATCATGGGAATATTATGATCTAGAATCAGCAGCAGCTAGAAATTCCACAACATATTCACGATATAGATGAAATTCGTCTTGTATTATCCTAGAATCGGTGGCAGCTCAGTATTAGACAGCTAAGTCATGATATTCGTAAAATTCGTCTTATATTCCCCTGAAATCAGTAGTGCTGAGAATTCGTTCAATCGCGATATTAGTAACATTCGACCAATATTACCCTAGAGCCAAAGGCAGCTTAGAATTCAACTGCTCAGTCAACGGCATACTATAATTTGACTATTTAGTTACGATATTCGTGAAATTCGTCTTATATTACCTTGGAGTCGATGTCAGCCTTCAATTTGACCATTTAGTCACTATATCCGTAAAATTCGATTTATATTATCCTAGATATTCGTGAAATTCATCTTACACTACCCTGGAGTCGATGGTAGCCTTGAATTTGACCACTTAGTCATGATATTCGTAGAATTCGTCTAATAATACCCTACAATTAGTGGCAGTTTAGAATTCGTTTATCACGATATTCGTGAAATTCGTCTTACATTACCCCGGCAGCCTATAATTTGACTACTTAGTCACTGTATCCGTGAAATTCGTTTTATATTATCCTAAGTATTCGTGAAATTCGTCTTATATTACCCTGGAGTCGATGGCAGTTTTGAATTTGACCACTTAGTCACGATATTCGTGAAATTCCTCCAATAATGCCCTAGAATTAGTGGTAGTTTAGAATTCGTTTAGTCACGATATTCGTGAAATTAGTCTTACATTACCCCGGCAGCCTATAATTTGACTACTTAGTTACTGTTTCCGTGAAATTCGTTTTATATTATCCTAAATATTCGTGAAATTTGTCTTATTTTATCCTGGAGTCGATGGCAGTTTTGAATTAAACCACTTAGTCATGATATTCGTAAAATTCGTCCAATAATGCCCTAGAATTAGTGGTAGTTTAGAATTCGTTTAGTCACGATATTCGTGAAATTCGTCTTACATTACCCCGGTAGCCTATAATTTAACTGCTTAGTCACTGTATCCGTGAAACTCGTTTTATATTATCCTAAATATTCGTGAAATTTGTCTTATTTTACCCTGGAATCGATGACAGTTTTGAATTAGACCACTTAGTCATGATATTCGTAAAATTCGTCCAATAATACCCAAGAATTAGTGATAGTTTAGAATTCGTTTAGTCACGATATTCGTGAAATTTGTCTTACATTACCACGGCAGCCTATAATTTGACTACTTAGTCACTATATCCATGAAATTCGTTTTATATTATCCTTAATATTCGTGAAATTCGTCTTATATTATCCTGGAGTCGATGGCAGTCTTGAGTTTGACCACTTAGTCATGATATTCGTAAAATTCGTCCAATAATACCCTAGAATTAGTGGCAGTTCAGAATTTGTTTAAGCACGATCTTCGTGAAAATCGTCTTACATTACCCTGACAGCCTATAATTTGACTACTTAGTTACTATATCCGTGAAATTCGTTTTACATTATCCTAGATATTCGTGAAATTCGTTTTTCATTACCCTGGAGTCGATGACAGCCTTGAATTTGACCAAATAATCACAATATTCGTAAAATTCGTCTCATAATACCTAGAATTAATGGCAACCTTGAATTCATTTAGCCACAATAGTCGTGAAACTCGTTTTATATCTCCCTGAAGTCAACAGCAGCTATGAATTTGACTAGTCAGTCAAGATATTCGTAAAATTCGTCTCATATTAATCTAGAATTGGCGACAGTTTAGGATTCGTTTAGTCACGATATTCGTGAAATTCGTCTCATATTACCCTAGAATCAGTGGCAGCTTGGAATTCGGCAGCTCAACCGCTTGACAGTTAGCGTTTGAAAACAGCAGGGCTGTGAAAAATTAAAATTAAGTGTAAAAGTTTTCATTGGATGTCTAATTGACAAGAACGTCTATAATTGCGTCCCTCAACTTCTGGTAATGAACCATCATCACAGAGGAATATTTCTTGAGCTTGTGTCAGTTAGTAACGAATGTCGTGAAAGGGTGTGGATCAAAGAAAAACATCGATATAGTGAGAAAGATGATTGTGAGATAGGAGCTTCTCATGAAATATCTGCCTGTCTTTCTCTCTGTCAACTCTCAGAATTCGAAACTTGTACAAGCTAAGAATTAACGAGGTCTTACATTTCAACGGGCGATTCTTAGCACGATTCTTTGCATGAATATTTTGGTGTTAACAAGATCTGTTCCAGATTCATTCCACCTAATATGGCCAATAAGTTTTCCTCTTTGTTCTGTCTCATTTTTCCCATCTATCAGGATTTCGCAGCCTGCTCAGTTTATTGCGCGTTACTTCAATATTTTCGTCAAAGGTGAATTGCGACAAAATCATTGAAAACGAACTCTCCTGAACCCAAGCGTTGTTTACCGCCATGACAGAACTAGAAGAAACTTTCAAAACACCATAACCAGCGCAAAATCCTTCAAATGATTACGAATTATTCAGAAAAAACCCAACCCAATTAATATGCAGGCAACGATTTGTTTAGTAACAAGGATTTTCATCGAAACGGACGAACAAAAAATCGATCGGCTCGTTTATTACCGACAAAATAAAGTTGCATTCGGATGTTGCGAACTATGTTGATGGAGATGTGGTGGAAATGAGCCATTTTTTAAATACAGGATGACAAATTCATTATGAAGCTTCAGATAATTAGTTTCATTGTCGGTTGTAGAAGCAACTTTGTGGCTGAAAATGGTAAAAAAAGTTTTATTTAAACACTATGAACGAGAGTATTATTTTTTTAATTTCCACATTTAAAGAATTTCTATTTGTACTATATTTTTTCGCCACAATATTTCACTAATTAAATGACGGTTTTATTTCAAAACAACCGAGGAAGAAAGACTTGGGTTAATAGACCAACGAATCTGCTTTATAGAGAAACATAAACCGACGATGGATCACTTTAATTGAAGTTTCAGTTAAGTTAGCTCAGTTTTTTAATGGAGTTTTACCGCTTATGGAAAAGTGAACAACATAGAAAAACTTTTTTTTTATAAAATTCGTTTTATTATTTGATATAGTTGCCTTCGAGAGTGACATCACGATTGTAGCAGTCATACATTTTCTAGATAACATTTTTATAGTTCGATTTGTCTTTAAAACAAATCAAATCACTTTATTCATTCATCCTGAAGAACTTACAAAGTTATAGGATAGTTCAAATAGCATTTGAACATATACATAAAAATAATACTTAGAGTAAAATTATACCAAACATACTTGAAAGATTGTCATATGCATACAAAACATATCAACTTCATTCAACTCCAGCTTCATTAAATTAATGTGATAGATAAATAAAATTACGGAAGATTGAGAAATTCATCTATAGTATAAAAATTATGTTCTAATAAAAACCTTTTAAGGATGGTTTTGAAAACCTGAATTCTGTCGGTAATCACAGAAGATTGCTGCTGGACATTCATCAACAGTAATATGTTCGATTATTTCGTTGAAAAAATATAATATAGTGGTTGATGTTGATTTTCCGCCCTTGAATCCATGTTGTTTATCAGATAAAATCGTATGCTTCTCAATGAAAGTCCAAAGACAGTCGAGAAAGGCATATTCAAATAACTTTGAAATTACAGATGGAACAGTTATCGTTTTGTGATTTTCTAATAATTTAGAATCATTTTTCTTGTGAATCGGTATGACTTTTCCAATTTCAATAACATTTGGTAATGAACCTGCTTGAAAAGATAAATTCACCAAATGAGTTAGGGGGAGCAATAATAACCTCGAGGACATCCCTCAAAATAAATCCTGGGATTTCATCTGATCCAGCAGAATTTTTATTTTTTATTCTTCTCTTTAAAAGTAAAAAAAATTATCTTTCGGAAAGCGGTTGCAAGAACATTTTAGAAATATTGTTCGATAGATTATTAGGAGTGTTGATGAAGAATTGGTTGAAGAGAGAAGCTATTTCAGATGCATCTTCTGTCAATTCTCTGTTATTATTGATTACTATATTTTGGTCAGTTTTCTTATACTTGTTCGATAATAGTAGTAGAATAGAGACGAGGCAATCAAGCAACCCAAGCACTTAGTAGAAGTATATTGTATAAACTCAACAGCGGCCGGTCAAGCATTTCACAACAGAACACGTTTAATTTTTTCGAAACGACTGTTGCATAATTCTCCGGTTTGATTGCTTCCTCCTACTCCATATATTAATCACTACCTCCACAAACTAGCCGAGCTGCATGATGAGCCAACAAATTCCCAATGATCAACGTTAATTCTCGACGAACATTATTAAAAACTCGCTACAAAACAACGTAATTTAATTAAATAATAATGATACAGCATTTATAAGATACACGGCAGCATTCCCATCAGAATCTTTTTTACAAGTCGTCTCTGTTTCGGTGCTTCTGTCAATCTTGTTCGTTGCATTTGATGCGACATATTAAAACAGGTAGACATTGATATAGACATACTTTATTTGACTACGTTCATGTAATTTATATACATATATGTAGCAAGTCATATTACAAAAAATGTATTTAAGAATGAATTGCATTTGTATTACCAGAAATAAAAAATCATGTAGTCAGTCAGACACACTGAATATACAGCATGAACAATCGAACTCAACAAAACATTAACAATTCAAATACGATTGAAAATATTAAAAAAATTGAAGGGGTTATAATTTTTGGAGTGATTAATTTTTGGGAAACTCCATCTCGATACAAAAAAAAAGATGAGGGAATTTTTCAAAGACAGGAAGGAAGTAATCAATTTGAAAATAAGTAACTCTAAAGAGGAAGTGTAGATCATGCAAAGAAGTAACTTTCAGACACACACTGAAAGAAAGTCCTCCTGAAACAGCTACTTTCATATAAACATTGAATTACACGAAAGAAAAAATTCTTTCGAAACAAATACTTCTATATGGACACTGAATTACACAGAAGATACTTTTCTTTACTCAGTTTGTATTTCAAACATTCGTTGTGGAATAAAATCAGATATTATTCATATGAGTTCAACTTCAACTGAATAAATGGTAACAAATTGCACTTACATGGAACAGTGTCATCCTCACTGGTATACATCGATGTTTCGCTTTAAGACACTTGCCCCACGGCTCTTCAGTACCAATTCGGATAACATATTAAATATTAAAAAACTAAATATCTGAACATTCCTATGCGAATGGGGGGGTGTCTAAATATTTTGTAATAGTGTAGAAACTTGAGTTGATAAGGATCTGTTTCACCTTTTGATTTGAACAATTGTTGTACAAAGATTTAACATCCCTAGGCAAGGGATTATGAAGAATTATATTGGGAGACTTAGATATTCATAGCTTCATTCAATCTATACCTTATAGGTCCAATTTGATCTGCATGTCGAGTGTGGTAGTCATGGAAATTCAAATTTAGTGAGTAACTATGTTTATTTTTATGGATTTATAATAGCTGTTGATATATAAGGAGGGTAATGTCATAATACCGTATTTTTGGAATAGTGGCCTACAGTGGTACATTGATCTTTGTAACCTGCAAACGCAATTTTTTTGGAACCTTGGGAGCTGTATGACTTGTCCATTTAGTCCAAGTCTCCAGAAAACACTGCAGTCTCTTGGGCTTATTGCGTTTATTCTTCCATCTTCTCATGACACCTATTCCATTAGTCTCCTTCCCTGAACTAATTTGTACAGGTTCCGTGTTGAATGTTCGTCATATTCCTCTGGACTTAATTTTGTGCGTCCATATATTGCCTGTATCCTATAATTCAGTGCCTCACTTTCGCATAAGATGTTTCTGTCCCTTCGTTGCATAATATGCAGCTGAGGTCTCCGTTGTACGGCCCCATTTCATTCTGGTGTCCTCTAAGCGGACAATGACCTGTTAGTAACCCTGTAATTATTCTGAGCCGATCCCTACTATATTGAAGTAGTTTTTCGGTTCTTTTCTCGAACGATTCCCTAATGAAGGTTCTACTGTGTTTGTTGCCAGGTACTTTTGTCCAGTACTTTGTGTGCTTCCTATTGGTCCATGTTCCAATCTGGTTTCTTTTCAATGATTTTAGTACCCCCAGAGCTGGTTCAGGACTTATATATGAAGATGATGATCCGCGTCTAGCGCATTCATCAGCTTTATCATTGACTGTGAATGGTGAATGCCCTGGCACCCAGTACAAAGTTGAATTGTTCCTGTCTGCAAGTTCATTCAGTTCTTCATGGCATTCCTAGAGCAGTTTTGATGTCACCTTCGGGTTTGTCAAAGCCCCTAGTGCTCTCTTGCTGTCTGTAAAAATATTGATCCGCTTATTTCTTTGAGGTCTCAATTCAATAAGACTTGGACACTGCAAGATAGCATACACTTCCGCCTGAAAGACGGATGATTGGTTTTCGATCCATCTGTATACCAGGTATATTTTCCAAACATGTTTTCGGGATAACTAATGGTATTTCACTCTTCACGGGTTATGATTTTGGCCGTGAAGTTTGTGTTAATGGTCCATCTGTCCGATGTCATCGGACAGCAAGCCGTGATGGTTAAACCTCTAAAGAAGCTAGCCACTCGCGCCAGCGAAACGTCAGGAAGAAATTCCAAAAATCCACCGCTTTCAAACTCGAAAAGCAATGACACTGAAAACCTCAGCCGTGAAAGTCTAAACCATTTTGTGAATGAATCAATGTTGAATCTTCAGCAAATAGCACGTAATTGATTGCATGAGGTAAATGAAATCATTGATATACACAATAAACAGAAGTGAACCCAGTACGGAGTCCTGAGGAACATCGAGAGTTAAAGACTCGAAGTTAGAAGTGCTTCCATTTAAGCTAACACATTGCTTTCTATTTTGTAGATATAATTCAAAAAGTTTCAGCCTCTGATACTATAGCGCTGAAGCTTTTCGATCAGCAGTTCATATTTGACACAGTTGAAGGCCTTGATAAGATAGCACAGGCTTATGGATGCACTATGTCCTCCACCACCGCTCGATGGGGTCACCAGGATAAGCGAAAAGTACTGTTTCGAAATGTCAGCCTTGGAGTTGTGAGTTGTCTGTGTGGAAATTATGAACGATAGCAAAACTTCTGTTGGCTTTGGCTCCTCTACTGACGAGGTTATCTCCATAGTGGAGGCGGCGGGTCTAATATATTTGGAGAGGGTGTTCTCATTTAAAAACTGTTTGTAGCGAAGTGAATTACTTAGATATTGTGAAAGTATAACTCTTCAATTGGCGTTTCTTATAAACTTTGTTATTTATATAGAGCCAGATATGAGAAGCGAGAACGTCGGGAGATGTCATGGATTTTTGTGGCGTTCCTGTTCTATTTTGCAAGTAGCTCATGGAGTTATCAGAAGACGATCATTGTGACGGGTCTTGTTATTTTTTGTGTTTCTTTTTTCGAGACGTTCCGGTCCTGATATCCCCAGTTCATGATTATCGCGATAATTGAAAGCTTTTAGAATCGCCACCTTAAGTATAATGCATCTTGTTTCCATTTTTTCTATTAAAATAACAAGTTATGTCAAAGTTATTTATTCACGTCCTCTACATATAAACCGTATTTCAACGCATCGCCGTGTATTCTTGCGTGTTCACATTGTTCAAAACCAAGTTTTTTGTTAATTATTCCCTTGAATAATGGAGAACATTCATAATAATTTGATTTACATGTTCACATTATCAACTTTGTTTGTATTTGAAATTATGAAGGAATAATTGCATTGAATAATTCTGCACACTGTAATTAGTGGTTGGTTTTGATTTGAATCACAAAAAGTCACAATAAAGTAAAGAAAAGTAAGTAAACTTTATTGACTACACTATGAATAACTTACACGAGTAGCAGGTTAGCAACAATACACATATAAATGTAAAAATAAATGTGTAAAAAAAGAAGGTGAATGTATAGTAATGGACTAATGAATTGTGGAGTCCACGTATTCTTCTATTGAATAAAAGCAATGTTCACTCAATGTGAACACACTTTAATTCATTATCGAGAGTTATCCCCTGAAGTTTAGCAGTGGATCCACTCGAAATGTTTTTATTAGAGGAGAATATAATGTGCTGGATCTCATCATTGTTCATTTTGCGTTTATTTGTCGTAAACCACAGTTCTGCTCTAGAGGCAGTAGTCGCCATAAGTTAATTGAGTACAACTCGACTATAATACGAATCTATTAGTGAAGTGTCTTCAGCAAATGCAATATACATATCCGGAAACAAGTAATGAAATATATCATCGACATAAATGGTGAACAGCAATGGCCCAAGTACGGATCCCTGTGCCACACCATGGTCAGTATGAACCCGTAGCGAAGTAGTTCCATTGACAAATACCACTTGTTGACGGTTGGTTAAATAGGACTCTAAGAGATTCAGTGGGGTTCCTCTTACCCCATAGTGCCCGAGCTTTGCCAGTAGCAGCTCATGTGAGACACAGTCAAACGCCTTAGATAAGTCACAGAGTGTGAGACCTGTTAACTTCCCGGTCTCAAGGCCCTCAAGTATTCCTCCCACGACTCTGTTTACCGCCTGGACCGAGGAACAGTTCGTCCGAAATCCATATTGACAACAGTGAATTGTGTTGTATTTACCAAAGAAACAGTACAGCCGATTTCTCAGAATGATCTCAATAATTTTTCCTAGAATTGGTATTACTGTAGTTGTCATCGCTTCCGTTATCTTCTTCAGTATTTTGCTATTTAGAAAATATACACCAAAGCTAGAGGAATTTTTTAGATTTTTGATTTCGGACTACACTTCTTTATTTGTGACTGGCTCAAGAAAAAATGAATACGGTTGAGTGGATTTTTTTATTTAAAATTAAAATGCCGTGCAATCAATGAATATATATTTTTGATTCTAGCATTGTTTATACAAGAATTTGACTACTTCACAGTTTTAAAGTTTTGAATCCGAACATAAAATACACTAAAATTACAAGAAAGCTCCAAACTTTCTAAAAATCTATTAACTTCACAGAACAATTTTTATATCGAAAACTCTCGAAAAAAAAACAATGTCTACTCTGGACCTTCATTTCTATTGATAAAAACTTCTTATTTGATGTTGAAAATAGGGCGGTAAGAACTATTCCGCAAATTTTCATTTAGGATCACTAAATATCAATTAAAATTTCTTTCTCCGAACAAAAAATGTGGGAAATAAAAAAAGGAAGAAAAAAAATATAAAACTGATTTCTTCTAAAAATGTCTGTTTCAATTTATCGTTCAATCGTTTGAGAAAATTATAGGGATATCTTTCCAAAGCTGAAAAAAAAACAAATTTTGAAGGAAAATTTTCTTTCACTGATATTATATAGAGTGTTTCATTAGGCGCTTCCAATTTTTTAATTTAAATGAAACAAAGTGTAAAGAATAATACTGGAGTTTTCCCAACACCAAAACCTCGACACTTATTTAGATCACCAAATAATCATCTTCAAGAAGAAGATCAAACTGATGCTATAACAGAATTTGCCTATTAAAAGTCTAGATGCCTTGATTTTATATTGTGAATTCACTGAACTGGAGAGCTTTCCCCGTGCCAATGTAGTGGTAATTAATCAAATTTGATTTAGCAGATCTTTTTTATTGAGACCTCCCGGAACAAAAATCTGGGCACAGCCTTGGTGAAAACCTTCCTTCTCCAAACACAATGATACGATTGAAAGTCTCTCTTTTATTACCTACGCTACTGCATACGACCTCGATCAAATGTAAATTCGAAATTTATCAATAATAAATTAAAACTCTAGGTATATGCACGCTATAATTATGTTTGTACGGACCGCGATGATATAAAATTCGCGTAACTGGGGGTTTCTCTACACATACTTGATATTCGTTGTTTAAAGATTCCAGATAACCATCGATCTTCGGTAGTTTTCTGCCTGTGGGTACAAAGCGCTTGGGTCGAGTTTTCTGAAAATGGGTAAATACACTTTGATTTACATAAACGATGATCTGATACCGATTTGTTTCTGTGGGAAGGGGATCCGCCTTAGTATGACAAAGTTTTTGCGTTTGTTACTGATCAATCAGATTGTATCATGAATATTGTTAGCTTGCAAGATTTAGATCTACAGAGCTGGAGCTACAGAGCGCTTGTTGATATGACATGTTACCTACATTGAATCCTTGACAAAGTTTAATCATAAACTTTCAGGCTGATGGCAAAAAAATTCGAACACCTGGGAAGACCAACAAATTGCCAGAACGAAATGTATGAGTGGTTATCACTGTTGGACGTACCAACAGATGTCAACAGAGACTCTAGAGGTTATGCGAAAGATTCAATCGGTTTAATATTGAACAATAACACTATGAAAGTTCATGAAATGATTTACGTATTGACAGATTTGGGTCTGCACAAGTACAAAATTCAACTGACCCAGACCCATTTCTGGATCGATGAGTCCGTAAACAAGCAAAATTGTCGAATTTGGAACTATACCTACCACATATGATTCAAGAGCGTTGATAAGCATAAGTCATACATTTAGTCAAGAGGGATCAACCACTTGGGCCCTCGTCTTGATCCATAAAAGTGTTAACAATGAGTACCTACTTGAAACGTCCAAAATGGTTTCGTTCTAAATATCCATCTGTTTTTTCGGCAATAAACTTTCTTTTCGAAAGACAATAAGAGGAACAAAATAAAAAATTAACACAAAAAACTCAAGCAAATGGACCGTTCGTTTAGTCACTAGGATCGCCGATTGCCAGCATCGAGGTAAGCATGAAATTATATTCTTATTTTATTGAATTTATAGTTCTTATATCCCTAGATTCGTTTACTAATCAGTCCAACTAGTTAAATTGTGATTGAGAATAAAATTATATATTTATGTTATTACTTTTCAAAATGGTGATCAGCGGCTAATGGTAGCCTAGCTAGGCTCTCATAACCCGACATAGCTTCCATTGCCCCACTTAGTCATTTAAGAAACATATGCCTTGTTTTTTTTGTTTTAAATGCCACGTGAAAGAGTTCGGACAACCACAAAAGTTTCTTGGACATTGGATTCATTAGAAAATGCGATATCTGTTCTCAAAAGAGGAGGTATATCAGTGTACATAGTATCTCAAGAAACATTCCTTACAGCACTCTAAAGAAGAAATACAATTTAGCGAAAGCTGACGATAGTAGCTACAAAAACTCGTCTAAGCTGGAAGAGGTACTGTATTTAATATTGCCCAAGAAGAAATACCGACTAACCATCTTCGGACTATGTCAAATAAGTTTTATGGTTTGACAAAAGATCAGTTTTGGAAAGTATTATATAGAGTAGCTAAACAACTAAGTATTGGGGAACGGTTTAACCAAGTCAATCAAACTGCAGGAAAAGATTAGCTAGCTTGATTTATGCAGAGTCATCCAGATTTGAGTATTAGAAAGCCTGAAGCCATCAGTATCAACTGAACCCTCGGATTTAAAGAGACTGAGATGTAGCTTTTTTACAATAATTTGGAGATATTGATGAAACAACATAACTTCGAGCCTCAAATGATTTACAATGTAGACGAGACTGGTATAATGACCATCCAGGAATACATCAAACCTGCTTCTGAAACACCCGTATTGCTAATATTGGATAATCATAACAGTCGTGCTACTCTCGAAGCTTGGGAAATGGCAAAAGAAAACCATATCATAATTCTAACCATTCCTCCTCATTCATTCCACAGTCTACAACCCCTTGACGTTGCAGTTTATACCCCGCTTAAAAGAGCTTATAACAAAGAGTACAACTTGTATATGAAATCTAGAAATTTGATAAAAATTGACTCCATACGACATTGCTGCACTGTTAAATAAAAACTATACTAGAGTTGCTTCTATAGAAGAAGGAGTGTCGAACTTTAAAGCAACAGGAATATTCCCGATGAGTCCTGGATTTTTTTGCGATGATTACTTCTTTAATGAGGAATCCAGTGCCGGTGGCTGACGCTCAAAGGGAACCTGTTCTAACTCCATCTTCAATTCCACCAACATCATATTTACGACCGGAAATACCTGCTATTCTGAAGACACACATCGCCAGATCTATCGCAACTGAGTCCAATATTGACTTTGCTAATGTTGTCGCCATTGTCAATCAACTGCCCCAACAACTCATCTCTCAAAAACAAGGACTGTTGAAGACAGCATTCTGTAATAATAACAATTACTCTAAACTAAGCACTATTTGAAGAAAAAAAAGAGGAATGAACTGACAATAAGACAAAGACATTTGAGAAAAATAAAGTTAACTGTGATAAAGAGAATTGTGTCAAGGAAAAATGCACCAAAGGTAAATGTAACAAAAAGAAACATACCAAAGATGAATAGATTGAAAGTAAGAAAACTACAACCAGAAACACAAGGATCAGAAAAGCAACGAAATATTTGTTTAAAAGTAATGATGAAGACTCATCTATTGATCAAGTAGACGAAAATACTATTTGCTATGATGACTCTGAATATTCTGAAGAGGATAATTTATGTGCGATTTGTTCAGATACTGGAAAATGTGGAGAGATGTGGTACCGATGCAGAAGTTGCGGAAAGTGGGCCCACAAAGAGTGTTCAGGTAGTGATAATCCATATACTTCCCAACTAGCAATTTAGTATTTTATTATAGTTGCGGAAACGTTTCGGAAAAACAAATTATAAAACTACATTTTTCCCAGAAATGTTTTCAATATGTTTATGAAACTGCTATAAATAGGAAATGGGCACCGTTTTATAAAACATTATAGTTATAGACTTATAAACATTTTGGCAGTTACTATAATATTTGTCTGACACTCTTAAAAAGTAGTTTTGTAAAGACTTCCCTTAGTGCACTTTTGCAACATATTTAAACGATACCTATAAAATAATCAGAAGACACTTTTATAAGAGTTTTTTTAGTAGTTCCAAGTAGGCATTATAAAATATAAAACAGCCGAAAACGATAACAATAAAATAAAGGAGTGTTACAAATGTTTTCTTGAAGACGCAAGAAGTAATTTTGTATTGGACACTAGGAAAATATAATTGATATGTTACCAACTGAAAACTAAAAAATAGAAAGATTGAAGCCATTTTAAAATTTCACTTCTGCACTGATAAAACTGTTAAAAGACATTATTTGTGTTTCTAAGATTGATATTTTCACTGCAAATGAAATTTTATAGACAAAAATAACCTATTGTTAGCAAAATATAAGCGCGCCACTTATTTATAAATGTTTTCAGTAAGATAATTAAGTATACGAAAATTCACTCTGCTGACGTATTAATTAATTTTCTAGTTATAAACTTAACTCACTTTATTTTAAATAATGTAATGTTATAATATTTATGTACTTTTCAGCTGTAAATATCACTCACTATATGCGAGGTATTTCATATTTTCAACTCATCTAATTTCATTTAAAATAGAGGCGTTCTATAAAATAAATTGGTGTCAGTAGCAAGCATTTCAACGTATTTTAGCTACTATGTTACCCCTATGAAACTGTTAAGTAACACCTACTGGGAGTGATGGTATTGCGGCAGAGTCGGACAACTTTTAAAGCTGTAGGTTTCTACAAAAGTGTTTGTATGAATAAAGGATTTCTCAAATACAGTTTAGATAAATATAATCTGTCGGGATGTTTTGGCTAAAAAGTTTCTTTCATCGATTATAAAGGCTAACGGCAAAAAAAATGGAAGCCCTGGGTTAGGTGCGATATTTTTAAGTGTTTTTTAGTATTTCCAATATACAGGGCGACTCAAAGCTTCCAGAAGGTTTTTTTATAGAAAACCAAGTCATTTCTTCGTATATTTGAAGCACCCCGAACTGAATCTAAAACTATTATATACCCCCCAATAAATGTTCAAAATGGCCGCCATTGGAATGGATTGGAACACAATGGAATTATCATCAAATTAAAAGTATAACATATATGGCTGGTTAGTTGTTCTTAAATGCTGCATTTTATTCTTGGTGACAGCAAATATATATTGACAAAAGCAATTTGATTTTATAACAGTTATATTAGTGTTTTTGAATTGTAGTTAATATACCATACTATAAACTAGTTGGGAAATTATCATTGAAGTGACAATATAGTAGTGAAAATAAAATAGTATCTGAAAGCATTTCAATAAAATAGTTTCATTGAAGCTACAGGATGCAGTAATAAAATAAGCTTGAATTATTTTTACAAGTATCATAAAAATCTCGCAGAAAAGTGTTATAAAACTGCTACATAACAATTTACTTTACAATTTACTTTTATAGGAGAATAAGTTTTATAAGTTAGTTGCAAAAACGTTTCTGTGATAATTTCCTGACTTTTTTTATAAACATTTTTGAATTTTATTCCATAAATGTTTCTATGACAAATTTATAAAACATTTTTATTGCCTACAACTGTATTATGTTCACCGATCATTCAATATAATGAATTAGTTTTTGGGAAAGAAAGTTTTTGGCTTTCTAGTACTCCATCTTGATACAAAAAAAATAAGATTCCCTTATCCTCTTTTTTGTATCAAGATGGAGTAGTA